>BLKM01011323.1:455776-750931 GCA_013340265.1 Coptotermes formosanus | reverse complement strand
TTTTTTTTTTTTTTTTTTTTTTTTTTTTTTTTTTTTTTTTGCTGGTGTTCATATCTAGTTCATACGCTAAACCAGTTTATTTGCTACTGCCTCTCTTGTCACCATCTCCACTTCATCAATATTTTACCACCACTAACATTAGCATTGCTAACAGTTGGAATTATTCTTCATTACACCTGTTATAATTATAATTGTCATTGGTTGCTTTCTGCCTTTGTATAAGCTTGTTTCATCATTAAAGTCAAAATACTTACCAGCAGAATTTTCATGTATGCAATTAGCAGTATAGGTCGGTATTGTTGATCATCATACACTGCAGTATGCGTACTTTAATTGCTTCTGATGCTTGTCTTTTGTTTGTTATTGTTGAAAGATGAACGTGGAAGAATTTCTTCTGAACAGATGCTGATTGGCAGGGGATTTGTATGCATGTTATCGGATGGCTGTTAGTTGGAAGTGGGGATCTCGACACAGAATTGCGTAGTATAAAGATGCAACTTCGTCGTAGTGCCAGATCTAACTCTTCCAGCTCATTGCCATTCCGAAATTGTCTTCACTTAAATCTACACTTCATGTCTGGAGTGGCAAATGCTTATTGACTGCAAGGTGTGACCTGGATGAATACTAAAATACTGGTCTAGATGTGGCATATTTTTATTCAGCGGTCTTAGGTGAGACAGAGTGATTTGGAATTTACTTAAGTGGGTATTAAGAAATTACTTTGTGTTTGTATGAATTGAATACTTATTTTATGGAATTTAACTATTTTGCAGTATCTGCTCTGCAGTAGAATAAAGATGATTTGAAGGGCTTAGTTAGAATTACTAATTTAATTTTTATCTTAGACATCCCATTGTGTTTGTACAGGTCATAAAATAGTTATTTTATTTCATTAACACAACTAATTATATTATGTTATATTACATCATAAAATGTGGCTACATGTTTTGACCAATTGTGTGGACATTCTCAGGCCACTCAGGCACATAAAACGAAAATTACAATTGCAAATTTCTTTTTGCGTCAGAATGAGATATCAGTCTGTTAACAATACGTGTACATAAAATTTAAAAGTTGTCTAAAGTAGTTTAATATGTAAGTATTAAGGCATTTTATGTAAAATTTGTCCTTGTTATTAATTCCTCTCTTCAAGAATACCTAGCTTTTAAATTATTTTTAAACAACCTTTTAATTTTGCTTGTATGCCTTGTTAACAGACTGAGATCTCATTCTGAACCAAAAGGAAATTTGCAGTTGTAATTTTGGTTTTGTGTGCATGAGTGTCCTGAGGATGGCCATACAATTGGTGGATACATGTAGCCACATTTTATAATGTAATGTAATATAATGTGATATAACATAATTAGTTGTGTCAATGAAATAAGATACTTATTTTGTGATTACAAATTCAATGTCGTTGGCTGTATTCTGTATGGTTATATTAAGTACTGTGGTTTTAAACGTACAGGTTTTCATTTTCACGTAGGCATTGATTGCTAATTTTTTATCAGCTTGAGATTATAGGATACCTGTTATTTGTGTTTCTTTCTATTGATTGAGTTATATAGACCCGCGCCATATGTTGGGTTGTAGCTGATAGCCTGAGAACACATGCTGATTTTCATTGGCTGCTGCTGCAGTGCTTCAAATTAATTACTGAAATTGGGAGAGAAAAAAAAAGTATGTTTGCAATGCTTGGAAAAATTATGGAAAAAATAAAGAATTCTTATAAATTGGAAATTAAATTATACAGTAATTTCATAATATACTGGTTGTCTGTCATGTTTAATGAATTGTGAGTATATTACTCGTGGTTTTGAGTTAAAACAATCCCACTAAAATTGGTCCAGTTTGTAAAGTTTAAAGAGTTCTGTCATTTTGAAAGTTAGGAAAATATACTCCAGAAAACATGCTTTAATGAACATTTTTTAACTTAATGGTAAAAGTAAACTAAGCATTATTAAACCATGCTTTGTGTTACAGAAACTGTTCAGTGTCTGCCTGTGACATGAATACACATTTTTACACAGTGTTGCCAACCACATCAATAAAAAACCATGCACACATGTGAATTCAGGCTTAAAACAGACACTGGTTTGAACATTTTTTTCACATGCTTCATTATTGAATAACATATGTTGAAGTTGACATTGAATTTAGCAAAATCTGTCAGTAACACCCAAATTTCTGATACGTCTTTATTCTACTTTCAAATTGCCATGACTTTTAAACTTCCTGAATTGGTCTCATGCTAAAATGATTTTTTATTGCTTATAACCACTTCATGACTGTACCCATGCACTGTGGAAGGCTAATCTTGAATTGCTCTGTGTATGATGCATCTTGCAGATACTGAATCAGGTTGCTAAGTTGTAGATTCTTTTTTAAGTTAATTTAATCTGTAAGGACTTTGCAGGAATCTCCATGTTAAGATGAAAAATGGTCCATGGACTAAGTGGAGAAGTGGTCTCTTCACTTTGATTTGAAGTGAGATTCAACTCCTCCAACTTATTTCAGCCATTACAAACGTCTATCCTCAAGAAGCTGTAAGGTGTGAAGTTAGAACATATGCAGTTTGTTTCATGTTTGTGTGTGTGTGTGGTAGCCTATGTCAATTGCAGTAGTTCTGTACAGTAGCATGCAGTACACATGCAGAAATTCATCCATCAGTCAAAATATCGATTAGCATTGAACAGGGAAGCTAAATATCAGACATTTGTTAGTCCACTTTTCAAGTGGAGCTAAATGTGGTTACGAAGTAAATGTGTGTGTGTGTGCGTGCGTGCGCGCGCGTGTGTGTGTGTGTGTTTGCAGTTCAAGTTCATTTTACTTAGGAATACCTGGTAGCTGGTAAAGGTGACTTGTTTTTAAGGCATATAAACTTCCTAATAAATGTTTCTGTTAAATACAACTAGTACATGGGTGTTACTTGATATCACAAATTCATGTACTAGTTATATTTGACAGAAACGTGTGGTAGCAATGCCTGTATGTACAACATGATGCAAAAATGCATGAGCTGCAAATAACATACATGTCAATGAGTGAAGTGCTTTTTTATGTAAACTTACAAAGTGCAAGTAACATGTATTTTGGATGCATTGGACTTTGATATTCTGAACTGTTATCATTAGAAGACGGTTTCCGTGTCATAGAAAGGGCTCAGCTAAGCACATAGGAATATACTGTTAATGTGATTAGAGCTTTAACTGTATCGAAGCAACTTTATATGTAAATAACCATTCTGCCTGAAGATGACCCAGCAGGGTTGAAAATGTAGGAGGAAGAAATATTTATAGTGAATATAACAGTACACATTGTGCGTTTAGTTGGTGGTTTATTGCTTTTATATTGATTAGAGCTTGTTGAAATATTCAGTGTTTTTGTAATTCACTCTACCGTTATAAGTTACTAATGCTTTTGTGTTGATTCATTGGAAAGTGCTAATAGCATCATTAAATAAAGTATGAATGAATGAATGAATGAATGAATGAATGAATGAATGAATAGATAAATAAATAAATAAAATCAAGTTTTGGCAAGTGGTTTAATACCTTCATTAATTTCATGTGTTCGTGTGAAGACAGGAGAGATTTTGACATTGCACTCTGGAAATTTGTATGTAAGACTGCTATTAAATATTACATAGTTGCAAAATGTGTACCCAATTAAAAGTAAAAGGACTTGAATTTGTGTGTGGAGTGTCACAAATAAATTTACAGCCAGAGATTCATGTCTTCTGGGATGTTACACCATGTTACTGGGTACATAACTCAAATGTCACAAATTTACAGCCCTGTCATGGCAGTAACACCACTAAATAATTTCTAGCTGTAAATGTCCGTATAGGTAAACATTTATGTGATGCTTGACATTACAGTTGCAGGGATGTGATGCCATGTAGTCTGGTATGTATGTAACAACAATTTTGGAGGCATGTGGTTATCCTTCCATGTCTCCACTGAGACAGATTTCTCATGAATGTTGGTGCTTGTCTATCAGACTACATACCACATTTTGGCAGATCATAATCATAATACTTACCAATGTAAGAACTTCAAATATCAAATTAGCTAATGAACCTTTTAAAATTTGGTACATGTTAATGTTTTAGTAGGGGTTATTAGCAGGCTGTGTTTATATTATGATGTTGGCCTGCATTCATGTCATATATTTGGGATTCAACATCCATGCTTGACGCAGCATACTAACTGTCTGGAGAAGATTGTAACGTGCAAGGTAATGAAAGTGACAGGCAAGCATCACATCAGAGAAAGGAGACTGTGACTTGACTAGTAGTAATCTGCATTCTTTGTTAAGTTGTTTGGTGCTGTTAAGCATCAGTTTATATCATAACTTTACTGTTTGATTAGGCTACAGTTTGGATGAGCAAGTGTTAAATTGCTGGGAGGGCAAAGATTTTTCTGTTCACCACCATTCTGAAATCTATCCTTCTACCCAGTTGGTACTGGAGCTCTTTTGCCCAGGCGTAAGCTGGCCACTGACCTCCATCTAGGGTTGTAGTTAAGATTGCTTGTAGATAAATCATGATTTCACCATGTATCTGATGTGGTGCTTTAGTACGTACAGGGAGAAATGTAAGTTTGCTAATAGATATTTCACCTGTATTTATTGGGACTTGAGTATCAGTGAGAACAGTGCAACTTTTGTTTGGAGGGTGTGAGCAGTAAGGTGTCACACCAGAAGGGTAAGTCATGAGTCACCACTGCAGACATGCATATTCCTTACAACCGTCCATCATTGCACCAAATTTCAGAACCATGTATTGAGCATGCTGGTGTTAATCCTATTTAAAATGGTGTGATGTCTCTCAAGAGAAGAATTTAATAAATTGTAAATTATGAGTATACATAGTGGTACAGAATTTACTGGTGAGGGACAGATAGACACAAGACAGCTTTGTTCATGTGTAAGAGGGTTAGTTTTCAGAAACTAACCTAAATTCGATGTTCAGAGAATTACTAAAAATCTATAAATATTAACACTTGTTATTGTGTGAGGATACATGATTTCTTCAGATGAGGCAGGTGTGTTGCGGCTGCAAAGGACATTGGCAGTGTTTTGAAACACATGTTTAATATTCACCAGCTTGGATCTGTGTTCCTTTTAGACTACTTCCTAATGAGGCATTTCCACAGAATGACGTAGCCATCAACATAATGAAATAAATCACATATGAACAGTTCTGCAATACATTGGTGAAGAACATCATGCCATTCTGTCAGAAGTGGTTAAGACAAACCCAGAAGCTAGTAATGATGCTGTGTATTACTGAAGTGCAATGTAAGCAAAATAGTAGGCATTGTATTGAAGACATCAATAAAAATTATAGTCTGAATGAGTAACAACAGATATCTGTCTTTCAGGAAGCTCGTTACTGCATATGTTTTTATAGATTATTTCTTGCTTCTGTGTTATTGAGACACGGTGGCAACAGAACTGGGGTCGGATAGGAAACAGGTAGAATTAGGAATTTGGTCATAACTTGGTGACTGGTAGTCAAAAAATGAGAATGTTATTTCTGGTTTTTCTTAAAATTTTTCAGAAGAGGCTGTGGTACGTTTCTGGAATAACATAGATGTGCTGTGTTTCTGAGATGTTTGTGAGATGTGGTTTGTTATGTTGTCTTACATTATTTAACAGTGCTGGCAAGTAACAGAATGTTGTGGTAATATGCCAGACTTGTATTCAGGAATTACCCAATTTGAATCTGTGTCTGGACATTGGCTACCCTGACAGTTTTTTAGTTATTTTCCTCATTCCCTGCAGGCACATACTAATCCTTATGCTATGACTCCTTCACTTCTAAACCTCTCCAGTCCTGCAGTCCAGGCCACATTGTCCGAGATATAAAGGTAAAGCACGAACTGAAGATCATATATTTGAGAACAGTGATGAAGAATGATGAGTGAGAAGAAAGACCTGGTTTCATTGAACAGAGTCCTTGTTGAGAATATGACTCACTAAGCTACTTGAGAAATTCTCAGAATTGTATTTAATGTGTAGGTCATTGACAGTGGTCCATATTGGAAATAAAATAGAACAAGCGTTTGTGGCATATTGTGTCTGTCATCTTTCCCACTGCGATTTTCCTGTGTCACCTTTACCACTGCTTGAAGCACCTCATTCATCTTCATCACTGACTGTTTCTATGCTGAACACCAGCCACATGACCTCCATATGCATTCTGGCACTCCCATCCTTAGTTCTGTCACATTCATAATTTGCCTTCTTCTTCCAGACTTAACATATTTCACATATGGTAAGATCCAGTGACTGATTAACCCTTTAAAGACGAAGCTTATCTGTTTTATATAAGGACTCAGTGCGTACCGCGCTGTAAACACTCTCCACTTCGGTTATAAAAACCAGTCTCTTAATGTTTTATAAGGTAAAAGTTGCTGTTTGTTCTGACATCCGTACGAAACACATAAACGCAATGTGGGCACCACGTAGAATTTTTTAATGTTAAACCTGGTGGTACGTAAAGTTACCGCTAGGCTTTAAAAGGTTAATGAACTCCCTGGAGCAGCCCTTCTTGAGAACCTAATAGCTGCATAGATAGCCGAGAAATTCTGTGCTGTGTATGAAACTTTGAAGGTTCTTTACCACATCTGCAAGAACCAGCCAAGTCGAAGGCACTATCCAATGCTTTAGCCTGTAGGATTATCCTGTGTCATCTGTGGTCCCTTATTTAACCCCGTAAAGTTCAGTGGTTGGTATATGTACTACTAGATTTAACATCAAGAAACAGCATTTTGTGCACTTAGTCTGTATATATATATATATATATATATATATATATATATGTATATATGTTTTGTATAATGCTTGGAATAAATAGTAATTATTCCTTCCATGCCATTAAGTGATTGGTCTTTGTACTGTATGCATAGAATGTGTCCTGTGAGGTATGCACTGAAACTTTAGATATAGTCTGGATTAATTTTACTCTTCAGAAACTTACTATAGTCACAGCTACCCTCCATGTGAGCATCTGGGTTAGTGTAGTCAGTAAGTGATTAGGCTGCAGGTTGTGCGATCCAGGTTTTCAATCCCAGGAGGGACAAGAGATTCTTCTCTTCTGCAGAATGTCGAGACCGACTGTGGGGCCTCCAAAGTCTCCTACTCAATGGGTACTGGAGTCCCTTCACTGTTGTAAAGTAGCCGCCGCATGAAGTTCACCACTCACCTTCAGTGTTCAGAATGAGGGGAATTGTACCTCTGCTTGTCCCTGTGCTTTCCTGGCATGGACAGGGACAAATTTACTATCTTTACCTTTACCTTGGCAGGATACGTGGCCGTAGAGAACTGCCCAGGCATCAGGCCTGTGATGCATCTGCTATAGAAGCCATTTGGCTTGGAAATATGTCAGACTGACTTCTGGGTTGTGATGTTTGGGTCCTGGTTCTTCACAGTGTTTTATGATTGTGGCAACACATGTAGACTCACAGAGCAACAAATCATGAAGGGTGAAACTGTCCATGAAGGTGTGTCAATCCTGCCTCTTCTCCATCAGGAGGAAGAAGTTATGGTCACATACTGTAGCTTAACATGCAGACGTTTGTTAAGTGGTGATACAGCATTTATTTATTCATTCTGTGCTGCAGCTCTTACTATTTCCCTTAGTCTGATCAAATGTGCATTTTGTAACCTGCTACACTACATCCCAGGAGAATGTATCCATAGTATGTCCAGTGTTTTGACATTCGTTAACAGTACAGAGTTTAGCAGTGTCACACAATAATAGTTTATGTCATTTAAGTTCTGAAATCTTTTACATTACATCTGCTGAGCTGCAGAAAACACTGTCCATGTTATTGTATTTGCACTGTGTTTAGGATTCTGTGACCGTAGTTTCTTATGAAACCAGGCATTCTTGATAACTGTTTAATGTAAAAGTAAAGGTAAATTTCAACCTGTAACCTGCCATGAGTGCACAGAAGAGAAGTAGAGCAATAGCTCTGCTCTTTGTTTAACCCCTTAAAGACGAAGCGTATCTGTTTTATATAAGGACTCAATGCGTACTGTGCTGTAAACACTCTCCACTTCGGTTATAAAAACCAGTCTCTTAATGTTTTATAAGGCAAAAGTTGCTGTTTGTTCTGAGATCTGTACAAAACACATAAACGCAATGTGGGCACCACGTAGAATTTTTTAATGTTAAACCTGGTCATATGTAAAGTTACCGCTAGGCTTTAAAAGGTTAACCTTGACGCCAGGTAGGGGTGGGTGGTTAACACCATGCCTCAGCCGCTTTACCCCTGGGAAGAACCCATTACCCATTGTA
Source organism: Coptotermes formosanus (assembly GCA_013340265.1). NCBI lineage: Eukaryota > Metazoa > Arthropoda > Insecta > Blattodea > Rhinotermitidae > Coptotermes > Coptotermes formosanus. The sequence continues at coordinate 742,620 of BLKM01011323.1, read as the reverse complement.
TAGGAGGCTGGGTGGACCCAAGTCTTGGCCGGTTGGGTGCGGAAAATCTCACCCCCACCGGGATTCGACAGCCCAGCCGGTACTGAGTAACTATACCAACTACACTACTCCTGCCCATTATGTTTAATGTACAGGGACATTATTTTATCTGATGTCACATCAGACTTTACTGAGATTCTTAATGGTTTTGCATCTTCTTTGTATTTTACTCCACTATTTATTAAATTGCAGCAATTGGAACTTAAATGGTTCACTCAGATTGTTCCACATGATGGCAGCCTTCCCAACAATTGCCACTGTTCCGGTTTGCAATGAGTTAGGTCTACCACACCTGTTAATTCAATGTACTGCAGTAATATCAAATTTTAACTCAACATGTTTAAAGAAGGTACTGAAAAGTTTTAGTTTGCTTTAGTGCAGTTAATATTAGGCTTTTACACACCATATCTAAAGAAGGTGGTTGAACTGGTTTTCTTCAGCTTACAAACAAGCATCCTGTGTAACAAACATGCTGGTTATTGCACATCCAGGTTTGGCTGAAGAAACTGAAGACACTACCTCCCGAGTGATATTGTGCGCCCCCCCCCCCATATCATTTTCAGTACGAGGATTGTTACTAGATACTTCATCCTTTAACATGTTCCACAAGTAAAATCCATGTGGGTTCAGATCTGCAAACAAGGAGGCCACAATTTTCCGCTTATTATTCTGCTTATTACTCTGTAAACAAAGGATTGCTTGTGGTGTGAGCTGTTGCACTGTCCTGCTGAAAAAAGGTGTAGGTTTTTTTCATAATCAGACAGGTGTTCAAAATTTGTGTCAGAATGTGTACAACATGTTGGTGTGAATTATTATTTCAGAAAAAAAATGACCAAATAATCATAGTTGCACTCACAGTACATGACACACCAACAATTACATTGTGCAATGGCACTTTGTGGATTAACAACAGACTTTCTGCAGACCCGTGTCTGTTACTCTGAGAATTCATGAATCCACTGAGATGAAAGCAAACGTTGTCACTAAACAATGTGTGTATGGGTCTTGTTCTCCACCATACCCCTTATGAGACTACCAGTTCACAAAATGAACTTGTATAAATTATGTTTGGCATGTGTATGATGCAGAAACATGTGATGCTCTGGTAGGATCCTCACTGTAGCAGATGACACATACAAACCTGATAATCTCACTCTGATGATAAGCATCTGGGCTGGCTGGTGAGTGGGCTAATTTGAATCATAACAGGCCCAACAGGTAGTAACCAGCAGTACTGGACATACAGAATTATGTTTCTGTATTATGCATGTGCAGACAGTTATTAGTTGTTTTATTGTCAGGCCTTTGCAGTCCCCTAGTTATATTTTAGCTTTACCGTCTTGAGGTATGGCTTTCGTATGTCGATTTTATGCAGACACAAATTTGAAGCTCCAAATGCACATCCATGTGTGTGCCCCCCCCCCCCCCCACACACACACCCACCCACACACACACATGTGCATGTGCATACACCACAGTGGATATTTTCTCATTTCAGGACTAGGAATGTACGAGTTTATGTTATCATGGCACTGGTGGGGATAATTAAAATATATAACTAGGAAATATTAACCTTTTAAAGCCTAGCAGTAACTTTACATACCACCAGGTTTAACATTCACAAATTCTAAGTGGTGCCCGCATTGCGTTTATGTGTTTTGTACGGATCTCAGAACAAACAGCAACTTTTGCCTTATAAAACATTAAGAGGCTGGTTTTTATAGCTGAAGTGGAGAGTGTTCACAGCGCAGTATGCACTGAGTCCTTATATAAAACAGATACGCTTCATCTTTGAAGGGTTAATCATTTTGGGAGTTTTAAGGGGTATCACTGGCACAGTCAATTTTACGCAATGAAAAATAGTCCTTTTGTGAGCGTGACATGAGAAAGATGTAACTGCTCAGTATTTGTGCACTCATGTAAGTATTCTCAGTGCTTCAGCCACCAAAGTAAATTTGATGTGAATTTAATTTAATGGTTTTTACATCTGCTGCCTTTTCTTTTTTGCATCATTTCTGTAAATCACTGAAAATTATGCTAGTAAAGCTCCGTGCTTTGTTTTTCCAGATTTGCCGAGTGGATGCTGAATGCATTTCATCTCTTCTCACATTCCAGCATCTGAGTCTGATGTGTCGTAATGCCAGGGTCCGATCTCCAGTTGGAATTTCACCTCTGAATGGAGTAGCAAGAAGTTCTCCACTTGACCCAATTGGGTAATAAGAGTTATTTGATTTGTTCTAGGGAAGCTTAGTACTTTTGTTACTATAAAGAGTGGTGTTTTTTAACTGTTACATGTAACACTGTCTGTAATGTGTTCATCACAAAATCCAGCTACTGGTAGCAGACAGGACTGAAGAGGGGTACATGAGGCAGTGATCTCTGGGATTGCCTTAAATGGGGTGCAGACTATCATGTATGCAACAAGAGCGACCAATTAAAAATGTTTCTGGTATGGAAACTGAAGCTGCTTTACTATTTACATAAAAGTCTGCTATTCTTTGCTAGTCTGTCTTGTTCAAATCCTTGCAAGTTAATTCTCACATTTTGTGTTCTTCAAAATATTTCCGGCTTTCACATCACACATTGTTTAATTGCTGAAAGATGCTGACAGCAAACCGGATGTGGTGATTGTTTTCAGCATGTTTTGCCAGTTTCTCTTAAACACTGGATTTGAGTTAGGCTTGAACTGAAAGAAATATTTTTACTGGAAATATTATTTATAATATATAAGAGTCCTTAAAAAGTGGAAGAACTTAAGACTTCAACTTGAAAGTAAATGGAGGAAATTTAGAAGTTGCTTGAAGATCTTCATTTAGGTTCATAATTCTGCTTTGGCTGATCCCTGAGGCTTTGTGTCACATAATACCCAGGCACACTTTTTAAAGTTCCTGACATGTAGATACATAATTTTGCTTATGCACATCAGTCAGCAGACACAGGATGAATTTACCACACTACGTTGGTTGTTCAGACCTTGGAAGTGCTTTTGCTTTGACCCAAATTAGAGTCATCATTGGGCAAGTTGCTGTTAGTAACACTTCAGTTTTCATGATGAAGTACCACATTTTCACCTGTTCTGGTTGTGGGTGGACATCTGAATACACAGTGCTGTTAACTGAACACTGAAAATAATTCAGGTGTGTGAGTTCTGTTTTTGTTTTGTCTCTGAAGACAAGTTTTACTGTCTTTAAGTTTTTGTGATGGTTTGGCCTGGTTTTAAGCATTTGCTTCTTTCTTTGAAATGTGCCATTTTCTCATAAAACGCAGATCTTGGAGGACATGACACACACACACACACTCTCACACACTCACTCACACACACACACACACACACACACACACACACACTCGCACGTATATTTCATCATGTTAACTTCTGAGTGGCACAACTGCAACTATGAAATGAATGGCAAATGGCTTTACAGATTCTACTCTGCCTACCCCTGGCAGAGAAGTTTTATCCTAACTACAGCAGTGTCATGTTTCCATCCATTCAGAAATGAATTGGTCACACCATGTGTTCAGTTACTAATACTACAACATTTTGCTTTTGTGTTTAACATATTTCCACCTTTTCTTTCTGATAGGTATAGCCCAAATGTTGTCACCTTAGCAGAACAGAGGATTCATTCTATACCATTTGCCTTCAATGTCATGAATATTCTTCCTAAATGCCAACAAGCTGAACTGCTTTTCTCCATGTTTATACAAGGTAAGTTTATGCATTATTACTTTTGCACAGAAGATCAGAAATGGTCTACATGCAAGGGTCATTGCAGTGCCCGCCCTATTGTACTCTGCGTTATTACTGACACTAAAAATAGGACAAGCCATGTAAACAATTGTGATAGTTCTGTGATATGTGTCGTGCTTATGTTACACATCATTTAATTAAAAAGGGGCCAGGACAGGAGCTATTAATGCCAGAAGTTATTCTGAATGAAAGGTACGTGCGTTCGAAGCAAGAAGTTGTGAGTGGTAATACTTCATGTGAGCCTGTAAGGTTCTCTTGACAGTAAATATAAAGCTAATAGTGAAATGTAATGTAGACTTGTAGCAACATTTTGAAGGAACCTGATGCCCCTGTATTCAGAACATGGAGACAGCACATTCTTTTGAATTACTGGTACCTATCTGCCACATTGCACATGACGTAATCTTTGTAATGCAAACTGTTCCTGCTCATTCACATTCCTATTTGCAGGGGTTTTGTTATAATAACTTCATCTTACTCATTTTTTGTTTTTGAATCGAGGCATGCTGTTTTAACCTTGTTGTACTTGTCATCATCTTCAATGGTAGCAAAAACAATGACAAAAATTTTGGTAACATTTTGTGGGGACCAAATGTGAGAAAATTTTTCATTCTTTTCTGTGCTAACAGATTTTCAGATACATATGGTCTATCCCTGTCTTGTCCATCTTCTTTATATACATCCTCACTTGCATGTTTTGAGCCTTCCCACAAGTTTGTCATTGTCATTTCCATTTCAGTCTCTTTATATAGGCAAGTCATTATATGTATTTGTTTCTAAATCCTCTTGTAATTCGTCAACTTTACTATGTTGCTTGCTGCTGCTTTTCTGGTTTCCTTGCTCTTGCTTTGGTATATAGTTAATGGATTGTTTTATGGAAGTACAGCAACTGCAAAGATCATTTAGCATCAGATGAGGTAAAAATGTTCAATGTAATGTGAAGTATTGTTTACCCAGGGGCTAACAAAAAATTGTAAAAGGCTGAGGTGCAAGAACCCGTGCCATGATTGGCGTGAAACTCAAAGCAGATACCTCCTAAATACAGTTTTACTGCTGAAGTACTGTTTTTGAGACACAGTAGTAATGTCTTATGGGCAAATGTGCTAATGTGGATCAGGATGTTATACATTCTTTTTATTCATTTACAGATTTAAGTTGTATTGGCAGCTCAGATTCGTTGTCAGTAACAGCAGATGCTCCCAACAAGCTGCTGTGTGAGCTACTCTTTGAAAAACTGAAGCAAATTCATGACAAGGAGCTGCCGCTGACATCGGATGACTGTATGTGGTTTCTGCAGCTGTTACGTGCAAGAGAGCGTGATGGTGCTACTTATTCACTTCCTATCCCACCACCCCAGGCACATCGTCCAGGAAGAAAGACTGAGGGTTGGTGCTGTCTGTACCTTGTGAAGTTTGAGATTCTCACAGAGGTGTTAGTGAAGGTTCAAGTCTTCTGGAATGTTAACACCTTGTTAGTCGGTAAATAGTTACTGATGAGATCTGTGCTCTTCTGGGATGTTGTTTTGAGTAGGATTCCAGAAGAGCACAGATCTCCTCTACATCATGATGGAAACCTGAAATCATGCATAGTTACTGGTGTGTCAGAGGGCATAATGCCTTCAGTCCAAGCAGGCCAAGAAGATTACTGATCATGGACTGTTTGACCATGAAAATGGACACACTAAACTTTTCTGAAATACCAGTGATTGTTTGCCAGTTGACATGTACCATCCCAGAAGGCTTGAGTGTGTGGATACCTTTATTATACAGGTTTTGAAATGACCAAAGCAGGTCTGATTGCCAGGTTATCTCCGCCCCCCCCCCCCCCCCACCACACGCGCGCACACACACACACACACACACACACACACTCAGTGCTATTCCAACTTAACTGTAGTTGGGTTTGTTGGTCAGATGTACTACTGAAAAAGTCTTTATATGTTTGAAATTTTAGTGAGATTTGTCAGATCATGCACCAACTGTTGAGTCTGTTAGGTGGACAAGTGGAACATTCCTCCTGAGAGTCGGGTTTAGAGTGACTGTTACTGCCAGTGGAACTGACAAACCTACAGCCTGAACACATTATGTTTGAAACTTCCCCGCTTGGTAGGAGATGCTGGAAATGCTGTCTTGTTCCACAGTTGATCCTTGAAGCTCTGTACAAAAACTTTACACTCACACCGAACCTCTTCCTGTGAAATAAAAGTAAATTTCCCTTTACATATTTTCCTTCACATTTTCAATTGTATGAAGATTATACATACAGGCAGGGGAGAAGGGGGGGGCATGTTGGCCACAAGCAGCTGTTAGTAATTCTGTCCCAAGATATTTCCCTTTTTGTCCATGGATGCTGTTGTGTGAGCTGTAGCAGAATTTAGTTGGAAGAATTCATAGTCATATGTATTTTATGATTTTATAACGGATCAGTTTTCAGTTTGGTTATTTACAAGCAAACTAACAAACTTTACTTATGATTTTAATGGCATTTGGTACTGAAATGTTTGTCTTTGGCATTTATTTTAACTTTTGATGTCTTTACCTTGTTTACTGTTTGTATATAATTTATTTTCTCATTTATTACAGACAGTGAACAGCACCAGACTCACTCCTGTGCAAACAGTGTGGCCTCTGAAGCCACCATATGTGAAAAATTTGATCAGCATCGAATACCCACATGGCGGTGTTTCCTGAAGGGTATCAGCTCAACTCACATTGTTTTGACATTTGTACCTGCCAGCTACAGTGACCTCAAACTTCTTATGCTGCCTGGGCAGTCACTAGATGAGGCACATCCAAATGCTGTGAAACTGATGACATTTCCTCCAGTGCAGACTGCAGCGGAAGTAATGAGTGCTGGGAAGACCAGTGAGAAGACTGTGTGGACTGACGCCAGTTGTGTTCTGCCAGTGAAGAATACGCAAGTCATTCCTTCAGTTAATCATAGTACATCAGTTCTGTCTCGAAGCTCTTCTTGTGACACTTCATGCATTTTCAGCAAACTTCCATTTGCTAGTCATCTTAGGTCTGATTCCTGCTCCCCTCTTTCATTTGATCAGCATGATGTTTCAAATGATCCCCCTTTCCGAATGAGGGCCAGTTCCTGGGACACAGTCACAAAACGTGCTAGTGAAAGCTTGGATCGTATTCGTACAGGATCCATGGACTCAAAAGTTAAAATAAGACATCCCTTCATTGGACCATCTCTGAGGTTACGTGATGTATCAACAGATGTGGAAGAAAGCAAAGGCCGTAATGTAAAATATCCTGTTAACATGCCACAGAAAACTACCACCATACCTCCTAATCGAACACCAGACTTAAACTCAGACCATGTGCATTTACATGTTCCAAAGTATGGTGCCATTACATTGCCAGTGTATGTGTATGACTGCCCTTTGGCTGTATTGATGGATGTTCTAGTTTACAGGGACATAGATAGTGAGAGTGGAAATAAAATGTGCAAGGATATCTATCAAGACAGAACTTTCAAATTACCTAATGTAATGAATCTTATACAAAACCAAAAACATGGTTACTTTTCTATGAAGGAGGGAATGTTTGGTATTAAACTGGACACAGGTGAAGAGGCAGTTGGTGAAGGGGAAGGAGAACCAGAGCGCATGGTGACAGATAAAGTAGGGACTCACACAGCTGCAAAACATATCAGTCCTGAACCAAAGTCTGAAGATTCAGATGGAGTGCCAGGTGAGTAAGTGATTGTTCTTTTGTGTGGAATTTCATTTGATCAATATCATTGCCAGAATCGTTGTTGTCACTCTCATCATCGTCTCATTATTTGTGGTCATTTATACTGTTCTTGGTTGCCGTCTTACAGAGTTATTTCCACTTTGTTTCATCATCCCACAAAATTTCCTATGGTTGTAGTCCTCATGTTCAGTTCCCTCTTCTTTTTCCCCTGCCTGTTTATGCCACCCAGTTAGCATGTTGACTTTACTGTGTGTAAAGCTGCCTTTCATGTTTTTTCATTGGCGGTGGAACATTATATGTGCATACCATTTTTAAATTATTGACAGCGTGTGGTACCAATTTCACATGTTGTGTGACCATATTTTGGTCTTTGCCATCATTAAATGGTATGTAATCCTCGAGGTTGCACATGAAGTAGATTAAAAACTGTTTTGTATTTACTTTCTATTACATCCTTTCTGAAAGTTTTAAATCTCCATTTATTTTAGATATTCCAAGTCTAAGTCAGCACTGCAAGTTGTTGAGCCTTGCATATTACAAAGTTTTCGTCTTTTCTCTCTTCAAGTCACTTCATTTGAATAACACAATCCATGCCTTTGACGTCCAGGCTGCTGTAGATGAGTGTAAAGAAGCTCTGATAGAGATTGATATCACCAACTTCATACAGGTGAACTTCGTCATTTATTTTATTATTGTACCCAAATGACAGTGTTGGCTTTCCTGTGCGTTCTTGGTGAACACATTTTTGGCTATTAATGCTGTGAATTACATGGCTTCTCATATTGTATGTAGTTGTGAAAATTTAGGTTATTGTTACACTTAGTATAGTATGTTATATAGCTGTGTATCTCCCAGTATTCACTGCGTTGCCAACACTTTATTGTCTGTCCCATGTTTTGTCCTTGTCCCTGTAGGTATCATTTTTGTCTCTAAAATTTAGAATTTATATCGAACACCTGTGTTATTACTTAATGTATTAACTTTGTCTGCATATTGTCATTAAACCAAAGGACTGAATTTCTGTACTCTAGACACATAGCTTTGGATTATAGTGCTCCCTGCATGGAAACGCATTTCAGTCATTGACAGTTAAAGGGTTTTGACACTACACACATGAGTGTGCAGGGCACATTTCGTTAGGGTGTACACCCAGGGAATTTTGTTTTTCATTTTTTAAAAGGCAGACATTTATTGAACAGTGAATCATAAGGACATTATTTTTATTCCTCAAGCAGGCTAAAGAAACTAAAATGTAACTGTTGTTGCTTATTGAATAACACAGCAATCCATACCTTAAAACTAAAAGATTAAATGAAATGAAAATGCAAAGCCACTTTTTTTTATGTTAGGATGTGCCTGGACATATTTGGCATATTTCTGTATGCTTGCCTAGACTGGACACATGTTTTGTGGATGTTCTTAACATGAGTTCTAAAGTCTTTGGATCTTTACCAGATACTGATTGAAATCCCTTTGCTTCTGTTTGGTGCAGACTGTATGCGGACACCTGAAGGACTTTTCTATGAAAGTGAGGGTGGATGAAATGAAGCAGAGGAGTAATGCTAACAGCCCACAGCCTGTAGATGTAAGCGGGGAGTCGACCACAGACTTGGAGCCCAAGTTTCCTCTGCTTTTGCTGCAGACTCACGCTCCTTGTCAACAGCTTCAACTGCTGCACAAACAGATCAAATCTAAATTCATGCAGATCCTCACTATCATGTTTAGGCCCATTCCTTCTCACCCAGAATTTTACTTCTGCACTCCAAACTGGGAAAAGAATCAGTTGGTAAGTTTCTTCTCAGTTGCCATTGTTAATCTCTCCTTCATTTTGACTCATTTCAGAATTATTCAAATGTTGTTGGTTGCCATCACTTTAAAAAACCAATGAAAATAATCTGCCATGTCTGTTATAAACATTTTAACACTGAAGTATGAGCCCAGAAACAACTTTAGGTTCTAGTTTCGCAGTGTATTTTCCATGGGCCACTATTTGGCTGGGTCACAGTAAATTTTAACACTTGCTGAAGATGTTTGGTGTTTGACACTGCTGATGTTGCTGCTGGTGGTGGTGGTGGTGGCGGTGGTGGCGGTGGTGGTGGTGGTGGTGGTGGTGGTGGTGGTGGTGGTGCTGCTTATGTGTGTATATTTTCGCTAATTTATATTTTAATGGTTTTCTGGTTTCAGTGTTTTTCAGCTGTAGCTGTTGTTATTGTGTTGAAATATGTGTTTCAGGGAGTTAATGTTGAACTGAATGAGAGTGATAGCCACATGCAGAAACCCATGGAGCTGGGTGATGAAATAGACAGCATGACTTACCATTCTGAAATTGCAGAGTTCAAATCAGAACAAGGTACGCTGTAGTTAACTGACTAACAGACTAACCGTGGTGTTTGACTTGGAAGGTTCTGCATTTTAAACACAAAGTATACATGCTGCTTGAACCTTAGTGCTTGAACTTAAATGCTTGAACCTGTTCTCAGTCACTGCAGTGCAACAAAATTCTGTGTTTCTCTTGTTAGCTAAATGTGCAGCCAGCTCTACCTCCTTGAGTTAACTACACTGACAATATGTTGTGTTAATTAAAAAAGTTATTATGTGATTCTGTTTATCTTATAAAATGGAATATATATGTGTAAAATTTTTGTGCATTGTTGTTTCATCTGAGTTTTAGTTTATTGTACGTTTAATTTTTTGTACGTTTTTTCTTGAGTGTATTTTATTTCTTTTGTCTATACAGTATTTCTTTCACATGGTAGTGATTGGGGTCCATATGGTACATATAACTGGCTCCCCAGCCATCCACCCACCTTGTATAATTCCTGTGTAATTTTTATTTGGAACAAATTTACATCTATTAGAAACATTCTTTGTGTTTTTTTTACTAGAATGCTTTGGTTTAATTATTTGGTTATTCAATAATCATCAGGTTCATAGTCAGTCCTTTGTCACACTTGTAAATGTCATATGTGATAAGCTGACTGCGTACTCTGTTGAAATCATGTGACTTACTTTGAGTTTGTCGTTCTTGTTTCCAGGAATTGGAGGCATGGCAGCTGGAACCATGTGGGAAGGCCAGGGTGGCTTGGTGACCCCCGATGATGGTCGCACTTCGTTACTATCTAACATGGACTCAGACAGTGTGAGTGACGTGCGAGAAGAAGAAGCCTCTCAGGAAGTGTCACCTCTTTTCTTACATCTGGCATGTTCAGTTCGTTCAAGAGAGAAGATCAGGAGTTGTTCAGTTCATGTGTTACCAACATGTCTAGGTTAGTATAAACCCGTTATTCTTCTTATGATCAGGAGTAAAGAAAAATAACAAACATTCCTTGTCTGTATTGTAGCATTTGCTGGTTTGATTGGTATAATAGTCATGTCTGCTGTCATCCAGTTTTAGAGATCACTGTGCATATGACAGGTTGTAATGCAAATGTTCCTGTTGCTGTTAAGTATAAAAATTGAGATCTGTGCTCTTCTGAGGTATTATGCGTGTCAGATGGTAAACCTTTACAGAAAAGCCAGTCAAGGTTTACCATTCGACGCTGCGTTATACCCTGGAAGAGCGCAGATCTCTTCGACATTGTGGCGAAAGCCTGAAATCACGGAAAGTGTAGAAGTTATTGGGGAAATACTTTATATACCGCATACATTGTAGTTATTGTTCGTAAGTAGCACTGTGCCTGAAACTGCACTCATATTGAGCCTGGTAAACAATGAGAAGATGAAGAAGAACAGGAATGGTTTGTTATTATGTGTAAAGTGTTTCCAGTAACTGAAAAATATGTCACAGCCTACATTCTTGTTAATTACCAGTATATCTTGCAAAGTTTTTTAGGGGCTTTCATTCCATCAGGATTTAATTTACAGTAATAGTGTTGCACAGCTTATTTGAAAACATTTACTTTCTTTTTTCTGAAAGCTCGTATAACATGGCTTTTTACATAAGAAGTCAGAAATGATGCTTGAGTGTATTGGTACTGTATTTGTTACCAGGTGAACTGCTTCAGTCCTGGGATTCAGACGAGGCTGAGCTGGACCTTAGAGAATTACAGGTGACCCTTGACATCCTGTGCCTCACACTTTCAGAGGAATTGGAAGTAGATGTTGTAGCTGAAGATAAGTGGAAACATCTCAGCAAAGTTCCTCCTCTTATCTCCCAGCCTGTGCCATGTGGTGAGGAATGCAGTGGGCTACAAATGGATGAATGTGAAGCAAATCGTCGTGGCGACAGCGTCGGTTCAGCAGAATGTTCAACTTCTCCTGACCCGCAGTAAGTGTCGAGTTATGTGTAGCAAAAATGAATATACCTTTGTAATTATTTAAAGAAAAACATGGTGCATGGTGAGTTAACGTTATTCTTGTGTGTGCTTTCTAGAGCCTGACAGGATGCATGATGCATATTGGGAGGAATTCATGAAACTAAGCATAGTAAGATTGACATTTATAGTTTTGAAATTTGATTCAAACCCAAATCGGACAGATCATCAAGTCCACAAATCAGAAGTGAATAAGATGATGCAAAATCATTTTCAGAATGTGTATGTTAGGTTCAAGACACTGATTGAGTACACATGGTAGTTTCTCATGAAAGGTGTCCTGTATAATCATGTTTATCCTTAGTTGTGTTTCACACTAAAAGTGTCTTAATATTATTAGTTGAGGTTCAAGTGCATTCCTTTGGATGTGACTTATAACACCAAGTTTTTGCCAGTGAACATCCACTGTACTACTAATGACCACAGTGTACAAGTACTATTTATTATGATTTGAATGGTTCTTGTCTCATCCAAGTTAATTATAGCCTATTGATCCTATGTACAATTGTAGTTCTCCCAGTCGCCCCAATCTCAGAGCTCCTTTCTTTACCTGGTTTTCCCGTTTACATTTTATCTTGTATGTGAGGGTACCTAAATGTCTCTGTTCAGTGGAATTTTTTACAGTTTCCTGAGTATTATTTCCTTTTTGATTTGTGACGATTGTTGTTCAGGATTTCCTCTCTTCAGCACCGCGTTTCTGGGCATTTCAACAACAGATGGGTTTCACTCTCTTCCTCCACACACATAGGAGTCATCTGCCCTTCTGCATACCCTGACTTGCTCCTCTTAGTTTCCAATCCCCAGCCTGAACCATGCTATACTACTTCTTTCTTTTTATAGTGCAACACTTCTCCTCTCCAGAAGTGTTTTGATTCCCCATATGGTGGTGATGATCCCTTCTCTGTCATTTCAGCTATCAACAGATCTGATTTTGATAATTATTACAACATCAGCCTATTACTAATGTATTCCACAGTGCAAGTATGATTTTGTTGCATATGATGAAGCCTGTTCATACTTACTTCTAACATCCTAGTTCAAAATCTTGCATGTGTTTTCTGTTTCTTAACATTTTGCAACATGCTTAATTTTTATTGGTCATCCCTAAAGCTGGAGAACCACTCTGTGTTACCTGTTAATGACTGCTTATTCACAATATTTGTGGCTGTGTGCCTTATTGGGTGTCATCCCTTCCATCTAGAATGTGCAGATACCCTAAACTGAACTTTCAGTTGCACTTAATATAAATTGTTATTATAGAAGAAGAATATTATAATATTAAGAAATAATGTAGTCATATCTTTGTCACAGAAATTTTGTGAAGACATTTACCAAGACCATTAGGCACCTTTCCTAACTTTGGAGAAATACATAACAGTTGCAAGAAATAACGCGGACTTGTGCGATAGTTGCAATTGATAAAGAACTGCCTAAGAACACAGCAGGCTATCAAACGGATATAATTCCAGTTTACCCCAGCAGGAAATTCGAGAATATTTAGGCAACTTTTATAATGGTAATGATAGTGGTGTGTCAGGCATTTGTTGCAATAAGAAACACTACGGTTTCCAGTTACTCATGCGGTGTTACTTCACCATTATTCTGGATAAAACAGACTTATAAGAGTCATTTGAAAAGACTTCCAGGTGACCGAAGATGCCCCTCTCACCTCTCAGTACTCCACCAGCTCAAACACCTGCCTGAATATCAACGTAAAGCTGTTACGGCATCCGTAGAGAAAGTAAGATTTGTTCTTATCCTCTAATTTTGTAGTACGTATTCTGCTTAATTATAGTTTGCATGAATTGATCTTTGGCAACAGAGATTTTAAAGCATGGCTTCTCTTTTTCTTCTGAAGCAAGTTGGTGAAAGATTTGATATGTACTACAGAAGCATTCTGCGATGGTAATTTCATAAAAATAGTGTAACAAAATTTCATGTAGCTGACTGACTTCTCACGGACTTTGCTCGTTGTTAGTTAATCACCTGATTAAGAGAGTTTCCTAATGACTGTTCAGAAGTGCATAATGATTAATATACTTACAGACTTTGTTTTTGTATGTCAGAAAATTTTTATTAAGGCAACAGGTTTATTTTGTAGATTGAGTGGCTGATGCGTGATGAGATTACAGCCTTCTTGCTGGACACATTTCCATTGGACAAGAATACATTAGCCTTTGTTGCTAATCATGTTGCCAATTCACCTGGTCGACCAAGTTGCTTAATGGAGCGTGTTCCATTGCAGTTTGTTTTCGGACCAGAGCGTAGTCTCCAGTACTTTTTGCAGGTGATAATCAACTGTTTATGTCCCGTAAATCTGTACTGTTTTTTGGTACTCTATAAATGAAGGGTGTACAAAATTGGTGGACTTGCTGTAAATATGTTGAAATTTTAAGGCAAACCATGTTTCATGTGGGTATCATTACAATCATAATCTTCAGCACATGTCATCTTATAATTTGATGGTGAGAAATGCATCATCTCTTTATGAGGCCAAGTTATGGCAGGTGATGGTTTATACCATAGTAATCCAGCACTGCTAAGATATGCTTGAACTCTTGCATAGTTAACTTCCACATTGTGCAGTATGTGTATTAATCTTGAATTTTGGAGTAGTGTGACTGTTGCATATCCATATTATTTTGTATAAAATTTTACGTTGCAATGTAGGATTTCAGAAAATTAAGCTTGAATGGATACCACTTGTGTGAACACGATCAGCTTTACTACCTTGTTCGTGACAAACGTTCTGCCTCTGCTTCTGCATCTGCATCTGCGTCAGCTTCAGACCCTGTCACAGGAGTGATAACCCGCAAGAAAAGTGGGTCTGTGTTGCTTTCAGCATCAGGCATGAAGCTTCAGCCAGTACAGGTGGCAGACCATGCAGAATTGTGGAGTGACATTGGCCACCAACTAACAGCTGCTTCAAGTGAGTCTGTACAAGAATCCTAGAACTTTTATACTTGAACTGCAAAGTAAACATTAGCCCATTACATATTAAGGCCTATTTCAGTTGTGCCTAATATCCAGGTACATTTCTGTCTACCATGGAACTATTTATGATGCATTAATATTTCATTTACCAGGGCACTGAAATTCTGTTAACTCTTACTAGTTGCTTGTTACAGTATTTAGCTGATGCCTGTGTGTGCGTGTGCACATGTGTGCATGTGTGTGTGCATGAGCTGCGTGTTCTATCCCTTTGTGAGTGATTCATGGATATTTTCAAAGCACCGTGTGGCAAAGGGTGCATGATAATTCAAATTTACCATTATTTTTTCAAACACTTTTACCTTATGTCCCTGCACAGCAACAAACTAGATACACCAGATGGCAGCTTTAGGAGATGATAATTTTTTACTATAAATATAAAATTCACCCACAAAGGGTTAAATAATACTGTTACCCCTGATTTAAAGCATAGCCATCAACCCTGTCACATGAGTGGATTTAAAATTCCCTGTTTAGGATTATAAGCTTTTACCTCAGAATTAAAACATGGCCATAAACCCTGTGGTACTGGAAGGGTTAAAGTTACTCATGAAAGGCTGATTTGTCAGTGTATGTGTAATTAATACTTTTCTGTTGTAGGTGAAGACAATGTCCTTGTGAGTGACAACTTTGTTGAGACTGTAGAATCAAATGTCCCAGTATCCAGTGGTAAGATAAAACTAGATGACAGTGACACAGAAGAAGAATCCAGGCCACAAGGGCAACTACGACCTCGACCCAAGTGTAAACACATGGATGCTGCTGGTGTGAAATCACAAGGTACTAAAGATGATTGGCTTGCTCAGCGCACAGCTCTACAGCTGAAGAATACTGTAAGGTAATACAATCTGAGTAAGTCATTTCTGCGTGTATGTGTGTTTTATTTGTATTTGTACCAAAATACTGAAGAACAAAGCAAAATTCTGTTTTTATATTTTATTTAGAGTTTTTTATATCGATTTCAGTTAAAATGTGTGGTGTTATGATCATACTAATGAAGCTTGCTTTGGTTAAAACAGTAATTAGTAGTAAAAAGTGAATTACCCCACATAATGCTCCATGTAGAAGGAGATGCCAAGTGAAACCAAAAATATTGAACTAAGCATCATGAGACTACGTGTTTCATTCAGCCTGAGAGGACCATCTTCACAGCCTTGTTATTTTGGAATTACATCTGTGTTGTACCCATAAATTTAAACTGTATATAACTGGAAAAGTTTTGTTGCAATAATGTTCGTGTGTTAATAGTTTTGCTATTTGTGTTTCATAAGGAGTTCCATTCAACAGTAAAGCCAAACTTGCTGATAATTTTCAGTTCTGGAAGCTTTGTACTGTCATATTTATATTATTTATGGCTCTAGGGAGTATTAATTTTATTATTACTATATACAGTGAAACTCGCTTAAGAAAAACCCGGTTAAGAAAATTTCCCGCCTAAGAAGTCAGGATAAAAAAGCACCAAAATTCTCCCATTTCATTAAAATTACCCTTTTAAGAAATTCCCACTTAAGAAGTAGGAGTTTCTTGGAATTGTCAAAATTTTTTTAACAGGGTTTCACTGTAATTGTGTATAGGATTAAATTAATATTTTCCTACTCTTTTTGTGTCTTCATTCAAGTGCTGAAGTAAAATTTTAAGCAAACTACAGTGACTGTGCAGTATAGGACGTACTGGTTTCAGACTGCTCAAACACTGTGACTGTAGGTTTTAATTTCGTAAATTGTATTCAATTCATTATGTAGGTTTAATTGTTTTGTGACATGATTATAAGTTGTGAGGATTTCAATAGGATTATTGTTGCATCCTTTGATTTTCTACCAGAAAATTCGTCATTTGTTTAGTTATTGTACTTCTTGTAGTGAAAAAAGTTCTGTACATTATGTGTGATAATGTTTGTAGTGAATATTAATTAAGTGGAGTTAACCAAAATTTTCAGGTACACAGTTTTTTAATGAAAATCTTCATGAGATAACGCCATGAAGCAGAATGTTTTTTGGGAAGCTGACAGTCACGTAGCTACTCAAAACAATACACCTCTTGCTCCAGTGGATCCTGAAGGGTTGTTACTGTGATCATAAGAACCTACTACAGGTCCATGCCTTCTGCCAGATAAATCAGTTCACATCTACTGACTAAATTTTAAGATCCACCTTAATATTTTCCTCTCAGCTGTGTTTTGATTTAAGTGGTCTCTTCCCATGATAATTCTGTATGCATGTCTCATGCAGGCTACATACCCTGCGTATTCCATCTACCTTGCTTTTATCATTCTAATAATGAAGTTGCTCCAGCTTGTCCAGTCTCTTGTCACGTCCCTGATTTTGAACATGCTTAATGTATGTTTTTCTTTGATGTGAGACACCAAGTTGCACACCCATACAAAACATGGGTAGTATTGTAACTGTGTGTATGTTAATCCCCGTATTTGTAGATGCACACAAGATGAAAGATTCTGAACTGAATGGTGGCACACTTTTCCAAATTAAATCTGCTCATAATTGCTTCATAAAAGCAATATTCACTTCTGTCATTTCCATATATTTGAACTTCACCACATTTTAGAATGATTTCTTAGCTGTCTTTGATTTTGTTGCACATTGTAGCACTGAAGCATGAGCACATACTGTACTTTGTCTACACTCTGTTTACTTCTAGACCAGTCTCCTTCCTATTGTGAGAGAAGTGATGTATACCATTCAACTGTAAGTTCTCATTTGTTGAACCTTCCTAATACATTTCCAAATAAAAAATGAGTTTCGATGATCAGTTTGTTTTCATTTTCCAGGAATGCATCAGGCAGTGATGAAAAGCCTGGGCTGGATCAGAGTTCATGTGAGGCGCCTAGCCTAACAGATGACCATAGCCCACATGAAGACCATAATCTATGTGATATTGGTAGTCTGCCTGAAGGTTCATGTGCTAAAGAAGTTCTCAGTCCTGGGGACAGTCCTGCTGGAATATTGAAACTTCGTCAGAGCTGTGGATTTGGTGACACGTCATCAAGGAATGGTGACATTGGATTGGAAAGGGAAGGTGACAAGATTGCTGCACGAGAAGTATCCCCAACTCGGTGGTGTGCGGTAACTGCCTGGCAGCGCAAACAGCAACAGCAACAACAGCAGGGAACACCAGGGCACAGGAGTGAGGTGTCAAGCATTGTAGAGAGTGCTTTGGACACTGAAGATGGTGAGTAACATATTGTACCACTGTAATTGTACATGGGAAGTATGAAGGTGAGTCATAAAAATCTTACACATTTTTACTAGCTAATTTAGTGCATATAGGTTCAGTATAGCTTTGTAATTTTTCACCACAGTCATGGATGGTGTGGTGAGTTGAGCTGTCAGTGATAGGCAGTGTGATGGCCACTGCTTCTGGGCACCTGCAGTCCTCCCCACCCCTGTCTCAATAAATACAATTTCTTGCACATTAGTAAGCAAATTTTATGCAGTATGTCTGGTTTCGGTTTTAGTGACATGATGTACAACTTCTTAAACAAGGATGTTTGTTCTGTGCTCACAAATTGCAGTACCCTTTTTCAGGATATGAAGGATATGCTGGTGATAGCAGTGACTCCGCTGATGACTGTGAGTGGCTGCAAGACCTGGACATGCGACGGCCATCTCTGCCAAAGTTCTGGCTTATCATGAAGGTTAATCCTGATGCAGTGACAACCTACTTTCACTGCAGGTATGATACTGTTAAACTATTTGCCATGGTAACGGACAATAACTAAGTTTCATCTAAGTGGATCCTTTTTTGGTGGTCAAGTAGACTGAATTTAAACTTCATGGTCTTATTGTGTAGGGACTGACAGACAGTTAAAATTCACTTCAGGTTTTTTCACATTGTTGTGTTTACTAAACAGTGTTTGAAATCTGGTGAAATGCATATCATATTTACTCTTGAAAGGTCATAATAAATGTTTTTTTAGCTTAATGCCTAAGGCAGACTTATGATGTGAAATATGTGGTTGTTACTGCAGTGACTGTAGAGATCACTGTCTCATAGAAGATGCCATATAGTCTGGTGGAAGTGTGCAGGATACATGAAGTTTCATGTACCCTCATGATGGAGACAGCACGGTACTCTGAAATTTCTGACTGTATTATTTCACAGCTCAAAAGGCAGCACTCTGCAAGCGTAAGGTGTTGTTCACAAGATGGGTTTTATTTTCTGTATCTTCTAAGAAACCGGAAACCTGAGATATATGAGTACATATATGTGAAGTGTTCTTTGTTGATAGACAGTCCCTTCATTGTATTTAAAATCAAACCAGGTATTAATTTTCAAAGGCGACAAATTCATATTTAATGTGCCCCACCTCCTTTGAATGTGTTGAGTGTGTCAATTTTATGCATACCTTAAACTTGTATGGTTTCACAAATTGTTTGCAGTAACATGAATTATACAGACATTTTCACATCATTGCTGAAATTTATGTCAGTGATAAGTGGCCAGGTTTAGACGCCAAATTCTATACTTATCATACCAAAGTCCTCTATCTAGTGATGGTGGCGTAACTGTAGAAGTATTTCGTTATTGTAGGTGCCCTGAGGGAGAAGGGGAGGCTCCATACAGAAATATTCAGCGTAGTGCAGTGGCCAGCATCAAGCGCCTTTGCAAAGTGGTGAACCAAACAATGCTCCTGCAGAACTTGCATGACACTAGGATGTGTGATCAGTTACTTGAACAGGAGGCTAGTGAGGACATTTGGAAGGCTGGACCAGGTGTGTCCTAGGAAGAGTCGCATATTAATTTCCAAGCCTTTGTGGAATTGTATTTTTAGCAGAGAATGTTGCTGCTGAATTGTAATGTAACATTGGAAACATGTTTAAAAAACCCTGCTATGCAGATTTTGAATTAGGATATTCCATAAAGATGTGCTTCTCTTCCAGTTTTCATTATATGTCTTTCAGCATTCATTGCGACAATGATAAACAGTAATGTATTTATTTTGAAAATTCTGTGCTTAAGCCTTGTCTTCTCATTTGTGTCTTAGACAGAGATTGAGAAGATAATTACTCCACTGTTGAAGGTGACATATTATGAATGTTTGTGCTTTCTGCAGGTATGAAATATTAAGGTCCCCTGCAGATGAACCCTGAAGTAACCATTTGTTCTTCCAGACACAATACAGTGTAGTAAAATTCAGAATAGCCTATCTCTTACAACTTAGTAAAACATAAACTCTAATTTAAAATTTAAATACGTAGAAAACTGGGCTTCTAGCAGCATGCACTGGTGTTTTAATGGAATGTGCAAAGGATTCAGAGCAGCGTAATCTGTTGTTTTTGACACATTTACAGAAAGCCAGCGGCAAGATGGAGAAAATGAAACACAAGGAACCCACCTGGAGGCAAGTCTCAAGTTCATGCCAGGTTGGTTTTCGTGCAGTGTGGTGTGGGAGACTCATTTTGCCTTGCATCCACGTCTAAAGACAGGGCCTGGTATACCTGGCTTCTCCCGGGGAATCCAGGCTTTGCGTACTGTACTCAATCGCTTCTCTGTTAACAACCGTAAAAATATGTTTGTGTATCGGGACAATTCTGGAAATGTTTTCTATCTCAGGTGAGTTGTTTTGGAATTTGAGTTAAGTTTCTTTCATAATGAATGCATTAGAATTCTGTCAATCGGCAAATAATCTGATCCTGATAATCCAGCACCCCAGACAGTTCAGAACTTGATTAAAGTAGTCTCAATACTGGAAGTTCTGCTGTCTGTAGCTTCTAGTGTGCATTCTGATTCTGTAACTTTATCTTGGGTTGTATGGACCGTCTTGAGCCCATTGAGGTATTATAATGGCTTAAAAAGACCCAAAGATGTGTAAACAAGGTACTGCTGGCGAAAGGAAGCACATAAACTTAATGATTCCTCAGAAACTTGAAATAATTAGGAAGCTTGAAAGTGGTGAAAGCCAAAGAGAGGTTATGGCTTCTTACAATGTTGGATCATCAAGTATGTATGATACTGAGAGAAACAGAAAGACCAATTTTTTATATTTGTAAGTTTAATAAGGATACCAAAAATTAATGAACAGTTTATATAATTAACGTATTATTTGAATCAGCATTGTAGCAGTTACAAAATTTATGTTAACCAGTAGTAGTATGAGTTTGTACGGCAGTATTCCCTGTTTTGCAGACTGCATGAAAGTGTTCGTAGTCATAGCAAGTCCACTCCTCCTGGAGGTGTCGGCCGTTCTGATACAGAAGATAATCTACCTGGCCCAGTATCTCGAAGCTCTTCCATTGCTTCACTTAATGCACGTAAACATGCAGGTAGTGCAGCAGGAATTCCAGCATCAGGTGGAGGTGTTCCTGAAGAAGCGGTAAATCAGGTTAGGATTATAGCATTGTGATCATGTAATGGAACATTAGATTCATGTAGCCCATTTCCATGTGTTTCATTGTTTACCTAACGAAATTAAACTGTAGTTGAATCCTTTTAGCTGTTGAAAAAGTCACCATATTTTATATTACTTTTGCTGTCAAAGTAGGATTTTTGTTTGTAGTATTGCATATTTCTGTGTCTCTATAATTCAAACCTTCAGTATCAGAGTGTGGTGTAATGTAGACCATTAGGGAGTTTCCCTGTATGCTGTGTGTTTTGTTGGTTGATTTGTTAAAAGTACTCTTGTTTGTTTGTATGCATGAGCTGTAGTGGGAAAGTGTTAGAATGTGATGGAATTAACTTTTAGAACACACTTTATTTTCAGCTATAGATAGCTCATTAAATAAAGAGTAAATACAGCTACATTTTAGTGAAACAGAAATAGTTTGATGAATGCATGAACTTTGCTACCCATTCATGCAAGAATGAATTTCAGTATTTTATAGTTTTAATTGTTCTGATGTTATTGCAGCTGTAACATTGCTGTGTTTTATTGAAGTTTATTGCTTCTGCAAGGGTTTCTAATGCTGAAGTCTGTTGATGATTGCAGTATTGGCCAAGAATAAATAATCTGTCATGACTAGTGTGTGTTTCAAGGAAGTTTGAAAGTCTGCTGTTTGTCCCAGAGTTGTTGTTAGTGATGTAAACTTCGCTATTTCAAAGCATCAGTCACATCTGACATACATATGTGTAAATAAATGAAAAAATCGCTCAGTATTCAATTGATACTTGTGTCATGCACAAAGGAGTGTCCATCATATTGGTGCCAAAACAACTAGATGGACTGAAGGAACTGCCGGAAAAGTGTAGGCAAAATGTAACTGCAGTCGTCTTGAGAGAGAGGAAAGTGGCAATATTGAAGTCATGGTGATTGAGCTCACCATGTATATCCTAGAAAGCAACTGAACGCCATGACAGCAGAAGCTCATAAGTTCACCACCACCAGCGTGGTTCAAGATTCAACCTTCTGTCCTCAGAGTCATGGCAACTAACTTTTGGGAGAATTTTTTCACATTATTTTCCTGCTCAGGCACCAGGAATGTGTAGGAGAAATTTTCATGGAGGCTTATGCTACTGCAGAACAATGCATGGCCTTAAACAGCCTATAAGAAAAGTAAATGTTCTGATAGAATGGGCTGAGAAGTGCTTCAGTGCCCCAAGTAATTGAGAGAAACAGAGTGAAGAGGTCTTTTAGGATGACATAAAATGCTGTATACAACAGAAACTATGAATTCATATTTTGATGGAAAAATTGTATGGATTTGGAGAGAGATTACAAATATAAGACAGAACAAAATGAAGTAAAATCCTGGAATTTATCAACTTACTCATCAACAGCCGTCACAAAAGTTAGAATGTAACTCTGAATTATATATTAGATTATGTGATAGTGATAATACTTACTTCGTAATTAAGGGGCAGTGAATATTTAGATAATCATATTTCTTATTTCCTAGGGAGATGTACGACCACGAGTCCAGTCTTTTGGTGAGAAGGAACTTTATGTACAGGCTTCATCCACAGGAATGATTTCTCAGACTGGCCTAAGTTCCAGTGATGGTAATGCTACCACACCAACACCTTGTGTTACCCCACAACCAGTCTTATCTCGGTCTGAAGACACTGTCATCCTAAAGGTGCATGGTATTTCAGAAGCAGGTACTGTATTCGCAAAGTCTATTAAATGGGTAGTAATTACAACGATAACAACAACACCTACTACTATTACTGCTGCTGCTGCTGCTGCTGCTGCTACTACTACTATTACTAGTAGTAGTAGTAGTAGTAATGATAATAATAATAATACAGTGTTATATGCAACATTAACATTACGTGCAGAATAGCTGCGACACTGTATATCCTAGAAACGGGTTGTTTCAGGTATATAAGGGTGAATACCGTGCATAAAGGAGATGGTGGTGGTGGTGGTGGTGGTGGTGGTACCATGACTGCCACCTTTACAGTCGGCTGTTTATGAGGGTGAATGGCTGTGCTTTTTCACGCTTTTGTTCAGCTCCTGCTGGTGAATCAGGGTATGACATTAAAATGGCTCAAATAGACCATGTGATGGTACTTGGGGAACATTTAAGGAACTCATACCAGGAACCAGCATCCAGTATCCTGTGCAAGACCAGATACCCACCACAAGACAGGCAAAAAAAAAAATGAAATTTAATTTTTCATACACTGGCAGATGATCATGCAAGGAAACAAGAGGCTTTAAAGCACACATTCGGTTATATGTGCATGGTGGTTTAAATGTCACAGAACATACTTTCAGTCCTACATTAAGAAGGAAGTATTTCCTTTTGTTTCAGGGAGTTATGATAATCATCTAAAAGAAATAAGAAAGTGGTGTTAAGAAATAGCTGTAATTTGTACCGTAATTGCATTTGTACTTGAAACAGTTTTAACCATATTATGAAAACTGAGGTTCAGGACTTCAAAAATTAGTCGACCTAGATTGAACTTCACGATAATTAATTTTTCCAGGTGACCAGTGGGTATACACAATGTAGAAAAGGTTAAAAATTACAAGGTTTTTTGTTATATAATTTGACACATTATTGCAGTGATGTGAACTGATTTGTCCTGTGCTGTGAACTTTGGGATCTTCTGAACAAGTTAGTCGAGTCACTTGTTTAATGATACTTTTTCATGTACATGGGTGTAAATGATTATGAACAATGGACTTGAAGTATGTGGCCATAGCTGTTTTAAGGTACCGTCTTAGCATTTGCCTGGACGGAATTAGGATTCCCACACACATCCTCCATCAGGATTCTCCATCTGGGCCAAGATTCAAACTGAACTTTTATGTATACCATGAATGATAACCATTCAGTGACATTTAGTTGATTGTGAAGTAGGCAAAGGTTATGAATGGGCTTCAGGTGTGAGTGCATAGGCTTTAAGGTGGGGAAATTGACAGCAGAGACTGTAATTTAAACTAGATACTGTACTTTGTACTCACATTCAAGTGTCTTAGAATTAAGCGAATTCTAATATCCTTTCCCCATTGACCACTTAGTTAATGTTTTCTAGAACTCATTAAAATAGACCAGGTGCATGATGATGTTACATAGTGTGATTATAAGCTTCATGCTTTGGTTAGCTTGGACAGATGTCTAAAATAGGATTCAATTGTGTGGTAGGTTCTGAGGTTAAGGAAGAGCTGGTACAGGTTCTTCAGAACAGACTTGATGATGCTGTTCTGGAAGTGTTGTCTGTCATGCTAGCAAGAAATCCTATGTGCAAGCTCACACCTGAGGATGTCCACTTCATCCAGAAACAGTCTAAGGTTCCTGACTCTGTCATACAGGTAGGTATATTGCCACTAGACTACAGATAGTGACATGACCAACTGTCAACTGTTTGATTGCAGTTCGTAAGTCTGATGCATTGGAAAAGAAATGAGTTGTGATTTCACTACTGCTATGCCCAAGACACATACAGACTGCCTCTTTGCTGTCCTGTTTGTAACAGCAGTTTGTTATAAAATGTAAATGCATTGAATATCAAAATAATGTGAACACTCATGTTTTATGAAATATTTTTAATTTGTTTTTCAATTGTGATTTTGTTATTCTTGGGATATTTCAAGAATGTAATCCCCACAAACCGCAAGGGTTTGCAATGTGTCATCTGATATGCTATTGAAAGACATACAGCATTTATAATGCACTCTGGTGATTAAATCAGAATCACAGAGCTCGTGAGTGTTACTTAATATTTGTTTGAGCTTTCTTAGTTTTGCCCAGTCTGTACTTGCACATTTTGATTGCTAAACTCTTCCCCACGTGATACTGATATGCTGACAGTATGTACACAATTTTATGCACTTGTGTTGCAGTTCACAGTCCAGTCCCATGCTCTTCCCCATCTCCAGGCACTCGCATATTACTTACATCAGAACCTGTTACAGTTTCTCTACATCCCCAAATATACTGATTCACGGCCAGAATGCCACTTCCAGGTAAGTGTTCTGTTTTTTAATGCAAAATGCTTACATTTTTTAATGCCTTTTGCAAAGATTGGTTGCTTTTGGGCTTGACAGTGATGTTTTCTTGAGTAGTGTATAGGATATGATAATGGGCATACCATGTTGCATTGTGAGGCTGTGACACCACAGAACTCTTTATTAGCTGATGTCAAGCAGTGTATCATTCTACTGTGTCCCATGTGTAAAACCCTTCTGTCACAACCATGCCTCTTAGATACAGTTACAGCAGAATAATGTTTTTATGAATTTATTTCTGACCACAATTCTCCACTTACAAGTCTTTACAGCCCATTCCATATTGCTGTGTTTTTAATTGTTTTATCCTTCACCTTGTGCTTAGTTATACTATATTAAAGAATGGTCATAGTACACCGAACTTGTATATATCACTTATTTTTCTTATCTCTGACATATCTAGGTCATGACTGACCATCCTCTGCAAGACTGAACCTTGAAATGTTGGTTGTCAAATTGAAATAATGTTGTCAGTGCTACTGAGCTTTCTTGGCATGGTATTTAAATTTTAGCACTTGCTTTAGAATAAAATAGTGAATATTATTTGAACCCAAAAAAAGTTCAAATTATGAAATGAACAGAATTTTGTGTGACATAGATGGACTTGTCAGGAGGTTGAATATCTGAATCCATTTGTTTCAATATTTATGCCTGTTGGAATGACTTATATTAGATTATATAGACCTAAAATGATTTACGGGTGAATATAGCCTACACAAGTGCAGTTCCTCATATGTTACTCAGAGACAGAATTTTAGTGTGTGTAAGTCTGTTTTACGGTGATTCATTATGTAGCGGCTGGGCTGTCTGTTTGTAGTGGTAGTGTTTTCCTTGATTTATTTATCCATTTCATTAAAACAACTCTTGTGATAATTTAGGATTATTCTGAGCCAGAAACATCTGCAAAGCGTGTCACCGAAGGAGATCTATTTCTGTACAACCAGAGTCCAGGGTCAGGCAGTAAAGGCATGGCTTGCATTGCCATGGCAGTGGTAGATGGTGATGGTAATCTGGTGCACCATCAGCATTACCCTAAACCATATCCATCTGCCCACCTTGAAGCACTGAACTGCCATGAATTTGCATCACTGACCCTGACTAAATTATATGAACCTGGGGACAGCAGTCTCGACTGGGGTTCAAGTGAGTACCCCCTTTTCATGTTACAGAATGCCTTGATGCTTACAAAACATGTGGCCACCTACAGTTATGCACCTTAACATGTGACATATAATGTTAGTAATGAAACTTGGTGGAATGTGCTTTTCTTTGATTAAAAATGTAATGCAGTTCCCCAAATTTGTATCAGTGAGGATGAAATTTCTTATTACTGGTATATGAACAGTTCTGTGTCTCTTACTCATATATAGAGGCTATCTAAACCTTGCTGATTTAAGAGTTTGAACAGTAATATTTAAATGCCTCCTGTTGCCAGGACCAGTAGCTCTGCTTGAGTTCCGAATTTGGAAACAGGGTAGAGTGAACTGCGAGTCTCTGACACAGAAGCTACAAGCATCAATTCGACATGCCATATGGGACCTGCTCATGGAATTTCACCTGCTGACTGCTCCGTTAGGAGTATTGTGTCCTTCTACGGGGCATACATCACCAACTGCATCACCAACTGTTGCTCTCTCTGCATCTCCTTCTCCATCATCAACAACAATATCGCCATCCACTACCACACTTTTGCCTTTGGTTAACTCAGAGCCATCTACACCAAGTAAAGGTTGGCAGGGTTCTCCACTGTTGATTTTTGATCAATTATAATATGATACTGTTTCTAATTTTACTTTCAGACAAGCACGAAAAAGTTCCTTTACTCACTGGTCTTTATTGCTGTAATGCTACATGTTTCAGTCGCCACGTGACCATCATCAGGCAAAAACACATTCAGTAACTATAATATGGTTGGTGAAAAAATCTTGACAGATTTTCCTAACTTTCTGTGGATAGTTTTGGTCGAAGAGTCACTTTGGAGATGGGTTCAGTTTCTTCTTTGTTACAAACCTAGCACTTACCCTTGTGTTGGTATTTTGAGGAAACAAGTGACACATGAGGCACATCTTTGAAATGTTAGCCCTATAAGTTAGCAGTTTGTGTGGAATCTATTTATACACTTCTTTACAAAACATTTGGAGTCTATTGGAAAGCTCATATCATACTCCAGCAGAAGAAACATGTATGAAGTGTTATGAAGATACCCATGTGTACATGATTTTAAAATCATATCGTTGTGAAGTATTTTACGTTTAGAAGTATTTATTTAACAAGATGTTTTTAATTGTCTGAGCTGTTAAAGGAATATGGAAGTTTTTGGCAGGAAGTCTTGATACTTTATTTTTTGTATAAATTATTTCATCTTGTACAGAAAGGCTGACAGGAATTATTAATTGTGTAATGTAACCCCATTACTTACTGTGTGTTTGCCACTAGTATAACTTGTTTGTGTGTCGAAGTTGTCAGGCATGACTTCAAAATTTCACTTCAGCCATGTGTAGTTCTTAACAAAGAGATACTTGGTACAAAATTTGTTGGTATATTTTCAGTCTGTCTCACCATCATATTTTACTTTCCCTAGCAACAGTAGTGGAAGGCAGAGCCTAGTTCATTAAAGGTTTTCATTGGCTGTTTTCTCTGCATTATTTTGAGTGGTTGGTAGAAACACAGTATTCACTAGACATAACACTTTATGACATTTTGTCCCCATTTGGCTGAAGGTTTGGTGAAGGATCACATGTTTCTGGTGGAAACTTATATTGTTCTTGTAACTTGCTTTTTTTATCAGTAGACATGTTTGACTGTGTGAGTCCTTAATTAACAGATGTGGGAAGGCATCCTATATTACTATGTCAATGTATCACAACTACATGAATATACATGTTTAATATCGTTAAAATACAGCCTTACCATATGCAGTATGGATTTGTAGATCAATACCATGCGGTATACATAAGAACCAGGCCTGCCTTGGATTTTGCCTCTGGGGGGTTTGGAATTTCTGGCTACTGATTTTGATTGCAATACATATTAATCTACTTGGTTCACAGCTTCTAGAACCAAAAGTGATGAGCCGTAACAATTGACTGGCATTTCTACAAAAACTGTGTATAATATGTAACTTATTGACTATAACAAAATCAGAATTTCAGTTGTGAACAATATTACATGCATAGCTGTACATTTCGTCTTATACAACCTTGTACAGCCTGAGGATGACTTAACTACAAGTCAAAACATGTAGCTGCTTTTAGGTTTAGTAGTGACTAAGTTTTATGTTTGATAGATGTTTGCTGGTATCTTTGTAAACAAACCTATGCTGTGCAACATCCCAGAAGAGCAATGATCTGAACACAGTATCTGATTGTTGTATTAATTTTACTTTCTACACTTCATGGTGACAGCAGTGTGGCCTAAGGATGTGTTATTCAAAGTGTTAATACTTACTGGTTATTAAGTGTAATTATTACAGTGTGTAATTGTTGGAAGTTGCCCAAATAATTGATGTTGGATTCATTTGCAGCCAAGAGGACTGTGAGGCCAAATGACTCAAACAGCATTCTTGAGAGGACAGCAAATTTTTTTAGTGATGGTGAGGTGAGTTGAAATTTTAAACTTGAATTATCATTACGCAGACTTTAAGCCAGTGTTGAAGCGTTGATTTATTATACTTTGTCTTTGGTGCAATTGTTCATTGTTTTGAAAATATAAATTTAAGTTCAGTTGTGTGTACACTTAATGTTGCTGATACAGAGTGTGCATTTGTGAAGATCATAGAGAGGTGTTCAATCTTAGTAAAGCGTGTTTCATGCTTCAGATGTTTCTGTAATCATAAACTTTGCTTTATTTTGTTCAACGTACAGAAGTTACAAGCTTATTGAAATACATGTTGACTTTTCTGTCTTCATGTGCCCTCCTTTTGTGTATGCTCATTAACAGCATTTTTTCCCCCCATTCATAATTGCTATTATGAAAGTTTGCTTAGTAGGCCACTTAGGTTTCTTATTTAGTGACACCACATCATCTGCAGAGGTTGTTTAGCATAGAACAGAACAAGTATGGTGAGAAGGCATGGCCTGTTTCAGGGTGTTCTCCTGATATTTGGTTGGAATGTTAGAGGATAAAAAAACAGTACACATTCTAATTATCTTATGTCCCATGGTAGTCTCGTACTGGGCACTTTGTGAATACAAGAAAAACATCAAGTGCTGTGTCAGCTTGCTGGGTCTGTTTATAATAGAACTGAATGTAGATGCACAGCATGGACTTGCATTTGTACCTATCACATGCATCTCTGCAGATTGGGTCTTCTGTAAAATCATGGAAGCTGGATCCATTTGAAAGTGGGGAGACTGGTATGCTGCACGAGATATACCATGCAACTATGAGGCCGTGGTTTGACTTTGGTGTTGAACTGGGAGTACCGGCTGTCCGAAAACATTCTGTTACTCTGACAGTGCGGTGAGTATGTAAGGTGGTGGTGTGTAAAGTGCAGTAGTTCATAAAACAGGGGGTCATGTTAAGTGAATGACTGGGCTTAAAGTTTAATGTTACTAGAACTGTTACTGGAATCTGTGGCATTTTAATTAATTAGTGTGAGTTTACTTATGTAACTGCCCTTTTGCAGTTCATTTAACATACTGTTAATTTAGATCCGTGCATTCAGCCATGACTCTCCATTATTTGTCAAGTGGAACCTCTCAGCAGTTCTTTCCAGTCCTGTCACGACATTCCTGCATCTTGCCTAGCCAGCTGTATGCATATGTTCTACACTTTTCAAGTTTATGTAAATGTCTGGTAACAGTTGTTTACCTAAATATTAATGCTTTAATATCTGCATATTTTATGTCTTGGGCTAATACACATTTTTGTTTTTTCTACACTTTCCTTGTCTTTGTAGGAGTTTGGGCTAGCACAGTACCTTATGGTTCTAGAAGTTTCTGCTCTGCGTCTCTTGTTAATATCTGCTAGTACCTGCATGACTAAAATCAGTCTTTGGTGAAGTGAAAACCATCTGATAAGGATGTCTATGCATCAGTGATATTATAATGATACATAGCTAGGAATGTGTTAATAGTTAGGTTTTCAATTGCAGGCATTCACTGGCCGTGATTGTTCGAGAATTGCAAAATCTTGTGAACCTGAATGCTGATGATACAACCGCTTTGGTCTTTTGGGGCCATCCACTTTCAGAGGAAGGCGAGGATGTGGAATACATTCCTGGTCCATTTATGGGCCCAAAATTTAATGGTGGTGCCTGCCACAGAATTGGGATGAGGAGAGAAAGTTCAACGTGTCTCTTGCTTGGAAGAAATCTGATGCAGTGGAAGGCGTGTGTGGCAGAAGATGCTGGATTTGATCCAGCTCTGCTGGATCCACAAAATGGTATGGCTGCACATTCTTTCGAAATTAAACGTTGATTTAGGGTGTTTTTTGCATTGTACAGCAAAACGCCTTTCGTTGAATGTCCGACAATTTGGAGATCCTGATAATCAGGTATTTGAGAGTGGGTCCAAGACCAGAACTTTTGCTTTTGACCAGATAAAAAAAAAACTTCATCAATGAAACAGGCAGATCTCAGGGACATGTTCAAAAAAGACTCCAAGAGTGTCTGTACTGATCCCTTGTCTCCCACTCCTTAAACTTTTTCAGCTATAAAGACCCCAGAAAACATAGAAGGTGACCCTGAACCAGCATATGAAGGAACTTCCCATAACCATAATCAGGCCTTATAAACTAATCAGTCTGCTCTTACTTTTCTCATATGCCAGCCACTGTATTTATTTTTTATTTGCATTTTCTGGCATCAGTAATTGTATAATCATTCTGCTTGTGTATGTAAGCATGGCCATTGCATGCATCCTTCTCACATGAAATTTTTCAACTGGTTGCAATGTTGGGAGCAGCTGTTAATCTCTGCTTATGCAGTTTTTTTTTGTTTTTTTTTTTTTTTTTCCCCCCCCCCCCCCCCCCCCCCCAATCACCTGCATTGTAACAGCAGTGTTACAGTGTCACTGTAATGGATGATTCTCATAATAAGGCACAGAAATCCATATGTCACCAGCCCAGAAGATATGATTCAGTAGAGTTTTTCTGTCTTGTCTTGTCTGTCTTTCTGTCTCATAAAATGCTGCATTAAATTGAGTTGAATTGAATGGTCTATACTTCAATACAACTTTCTTCCTAGAATAAAATAATGTACGGTTGTTAACATTAGTGTGTCTGTCACATTGTTAGGGGGCTATATTTAGCTTATCTGTGCCCATATACTGTATTTCAGATGTTTTCTCCCACTTGTCTACATTCTGAATTTATACACTTACAACAGTTATGTGCACTGTGACTGCATTTTTATATTTGTGTCTAACAAAGTTGGGTGCACCTATACAGTGTCATAAATGTCAGTCTTGTGTTAGAAGTCCATGCAGAATATTTCTGCTTCTCTACCTTCAGCATTTTAACTTATCTACAGGGGAAGGTTCAAGCTTTCTGGGGTGTTACACTGTGTTGTTGGGTCAGTAGTTACTGTTGCTTCAAGGGTTCATAGTGCCTCTATATTCAGGGTCATGCAGTCCAAAGTGACTTCTTTGACTGTCTGACACTTAAGATGAATGCACTGCAGTCTTCTGAAATGTCTGTAACTGTGTACCTGTTTACACTCACAACATTCCGGGAAATTTGAACCTTCAGCAACACTGCTGTGAGAATCTGAGATCTCGCACTTACACACAACTGATGAATTTAAAAATCGTGTGGCATTTATCCAAATACCACATTTTCTCACATAAGACACACACCCCACAAGGAGCTCTAAATATGTAGTGGCTTATAGAAGGTGGGTCTGTTGGTGATACATTTTGTGTTCAGTGAGGTTAATTGTGGTATTCTAATATTACTGTGCTGTGCCAAGAGGCTGCATCATGTGCATGTCTGACATATGTCCCCATATTCAGGAAATTCCCTATATATAAAATTTCTTGGCACATTACAGATCCAGTAGTTTTAATCAAAGTGATGGCACTATATGTTTTAAGGTCACATACAGTGCTTTTGAAGTATAACTGAGCATTTTCTATGCAAAGGCAGAAAGAGTAATGTAAGGCAGCAAAGGACTGCAGTTGTTACCTACATAACCTAACCTAACTTAACGCACAATCTGTCTTGAAATCACTGTATCAACCCTGAATTTGTCTTTATGTCTTGTGCCATGTCTGTTTACTGAGTGCATTCGGCACATAGGTTTTGTTACAGCCTGTACTGACATGCAGTGGATTTCCTGTTCCCCTTTCACCCCTTCCTTTGTCCTGTCTCACCTGAAGGCCTGAAACTTCTGTGTTGCTGATTTCTGCTCCATCAATCGAAGGGTGAACTTGTCTTGAAAATGTCGTTTAGGCTTCCACTTCTAAATTTGGTTTTAGGCTAGGAAGGATGATGGGTCAGAGTTCCTGCTTCAGCGTTTTAAGTTGCATTTTGATTAGAGGTGATACCATATGTTATTTGTTATGTTGTTTGAATTATTTTCTGGAACAGTGCGACACAGTATCTTGATTTGTTGTGCATGTAAAATGGGTCAAATCAGCTAATGTAATGGAGGTATTATGAAACAGTGCACATGTAATGTTCTGGTCCATTTAGTTTTTTTTATTCTATTGGAATTAATATACTTTGATGCTTTTAAACTCTGACATACTGATTGCATTTTGTGGTACTTGCATCACGTGGGGCTTCCACAGTAAAAGGAAAGGGAGGGTGCAGTCTTTGTTTAAATGGCAGTTGCTTATTTATCTCTTTCATATTTTGTAATCTGAAAATGCTTGTTTTATGTGTACATTTTTACAGCACAAAAAGTGTTGCAGAAGTTTCCGCCTTTGTTGGTGCTCTCAGAACAGCCACCTCGTTTTGTGCCACGACAACGTCTGCTACTTGCAGCTGTCAACAACCAGAAAGTATGTTTAATTTGTGCGTCATAGAATTCACTCAGTTATTACATCAATTGAAATTCATACATGACTTTTCTGTGTAATATTTGGTGATAGTGTGGTAAATTGTGAAGGATTTGTGAACATGACTTGTTTTAGGATATAAACTTTGTATAATGTAGGT
Organism: Coptotermes formosanus; assembly: GCA_013340265.1. NCBI lineage: Eukaryota > Metazoa > Arthropoda > Insecta > Blattodea > Rhinotermitidae > Coptotermes > Coptotermes formosanus. The sequence continues at coordinate 709,302 of BLKM01011323.1, read as the reverse complement.
ACAGGATGGAACAAAAAAGACACCAACACAGTATGAAATAGAGATACATCGGAAGTCAAATGTGATTACTGTGGTCAGTATTGTGTACTTTTCAGGATTTCCACCATGCTTAGTTCCTTCCTGTCATTTGTGGATTTGTATAAATATGCATTTGGCAATACTGTTCAGCTGGTAATTTTATCCGTTGTTGAGTCAGATGAACTCTGTTGACAGTACAACGTTCTCGTGCCTTAATTTGGAAGGACATTGTTGGGGGCAGGGCTTTTCGAAATGCATGCCATTTGGAATTGGAAATGATGAAACTGTGCAGCTGGTGTCACAATGCAAGTCACTTGTAAATTTTCTAATTCTTATCCATATGGCTTCTTTGTGTTCATATGTATTGCAGATTGTCATTTACACATACAATTGGTCAAAGGAACGAGTTGAGAACCTCCATCAACAAGCAACGCAGTTAGGGCACTGGCTCAGTGCACGGTCAAGCCTGCTTACTAGTATTGTCACACAGAAGATGGGGCTGTTCCACAACCAAGAAATTGCCCGCAAACAACATGTCACCAACACTAGTACTGATATTGGTGCCATGCCTGAAACCTCACCAAAGTCTGCGAAACGCAAGGTATTTTGCTATAGTACTGTGGTATGAAAAGATGCGATTTGCATGTAGGACAACTAAGGAAAGAATACAGACACACACTTATAATATTTAGTACTTCTTGCTTTGTAATTGATTAATTGCCTCTGATCTCATAAAATGTTTTATGGCAGCACTTATGAAAACTTAGAAACTGCGCAGTAACTTATCTGTCATTATGATCTGTTTAGCTGAATTGTGTATCTAAAGAAGGCCATGAACAAATGAACATTCTTTTGTTTCGGTGCACCATCAGGCACTTCATATGAAGACCTGCGTACATTTTATTTTTGCAAGCAATATAAATTGATCATAAAAACATTGTTGTGCAACAGTCAATATTTTTATGTAGTTGACAGTGACTTCTAGCTCAACAACACACACAGAATGAATTGTTGCATTTTCATTGCAACAGTGGTTACACAAACATGCCACAATGTTACATCATACATACATTTCCTATCTTGTTTCAGTACAGTTTGTATTTAAAAGAATCCATGTGAAGACTGGATGCTTTCACTTGTATGATATGAGCATGTTTATAGTGACTGAGTGTTAATTGTAGCTACTCACAGAGGAAACTCTGAGGCACTATTTCTGGTACTATTTGTCTGCATGAAGATCCTTGTATCGTATTCCTTCAGATGTTGCCACGTACTGCGAACAGTCACAGTCTTCTCTAGTTTGTGTGGCTGTTGTAAGTCCTGTTATTGGATTCATGTAAATCGTAAAGGCACATAATTATCGCATGTTGTTTCTCTAATTCCCCTTGTTATATAGACACTCCCCACCTTACACAGTAGTTTCATTCTGGAAGATCTTATGCAAATTGAATTTTATGCAAGTCAGAATTGAGGATACATGCGGTCTACTATATACGTACATACAAGGGATTCCAGTTGAAGTCCAAACTCCCACGCTTTGGAAGATGATTGGCCACAGTGTGACTACTCAACCACCTGCATTACGGCCCAGCAGTTTTCTGCTGCGTCTGTTGCGCTTTCATTACCACAAGAGAAACTTGGTGTGTGTTTCAAAACTGTTGTTTTTTCCATTTATTATTTGCAGAAATCTGAAATTGCATGACTTGAAATTGTAAGTTGGGGAGAGTCCATGTACTGTATTTTCTATCACATTCATTGCCAAAATAAGGATGTGTGGGACTGCTGAAGACATTCTGGCAGCCATTTGTGATAATGATGTATGTGGGATTTTGTTTAGGTTTCAAATCCATACTTGACAAATCTTGGGGATATAGAGCACCTAGTGAAGTTTCCTGTTAGTGCTGGTGCTGTTCATAAAGATTCAACAGGTCGGCGAGGCGGTTTCTCAACGTTTTTGGGTTCTGCAATGGCGTGGTGCGATGCGTTGCGTGACGGAAAGCCCAGGCGACCCGTTTCTCAGACTCCAACAAATACTGATATTGTTGTGTGTCATGTCCAGCAAATGTTGGAAACACGGCAGTTTGGTAGAAAAGGTATTATTCTTCACTGTTCACTGCCTGTTGGAGCAGAATTTTAATGTCCCTATTGTTATATTCTTCTTACTGTGATCAGAACTGTACAGTAGAATAAACCTTGAAAGTAAGGTACCAAGTGTAGGTTTGTTTCCATTTGTATAATGTCTTGTGATTGTTTTCTTTTTCAAAGCACATATGCTTACTATATGTTTTCTTAATAATCCCTGTTACATATACTTAAAATAACTGACTTACAGGAATATGAAGTACTGTGTGTGTATGCCTCACCTTTTAATATCTGATGAAGTTCTATAGCATATAGTGTGGGAAACTTATGATCCTTGTAACCTACAGCAAAAGTTAGGTTGATCCATTTTAGTCAATCAAGACGACTTTGCTTCAGGGATTGAATGGGCTTTATGGGTGTTTCATTAAATATGATTTAGTTCAAAACTACACCTCCAAGAGAATTTACCTAATTCCTTGAGGGAATGGTATTACTACCAGTATAAAGTTATAAATTTAACATTCTCTGTGTATTCCAGTCATAAGCTGAAGTTTGCTTTCTTCTTGAGAAACCATAAAACATTGCTCGAAATTCAACAGTTTCTCACCAACCACGTATTTAAGTACCCACAGTGATATTTAATTCAGCACTCACAGAAAACATCTGTGGCACATTTCATCAGGCATGGATGTAATGCCATCTGAAGTTGATTTTCTAACTGCAATGTTACGTTATGATAATTTTTAGGATTACTATTAATCTGTGTTACTTCAAAAGCCATTATTATATAATTTTCGTATTACTGAAGGAACAGGCAAGTTATTTAGGCTTTCACATGTTTAACTTCAATCACTATTCTCCTAGCCCCCAGTTTGCTGTAAGTCTGTGGTCTTGCCAGCTGTGATGTTTTCAGGGAAGTTTTGTAGTTGGTGAAGGATTACTGTATTTAATGTTGTTATCCCAGCATTAAACTGTCTTCATGCCTGCCACTGGTCCCTGTCCTGAGCCAACTGAACTTAGTCAGCACTTTCTGAATTCATTTCTATGATTTTCATTTAATATGCTGTTTTGTCTTTCTTAAACAGTGGAGGAGCAGAAGAAATTGTATGTGACCTGTCAGGCGCGAAGTGCTACTCCCAACATACCACTTGCTGAAGATATAATCCACCTGTTCAAACAGAACTCTCGAGTTATTCATTACTGTCTAACCCCTCTTCTCTTCCTGCCTAGGTAACGTACCCCAGCCTTTATTGATACAACTGTTCTTCGCTTGGAATAGTAATAAAATTGATAATATATATAAATGTAAGCAACCAAACAAAGTGTGACCTCATTGTACTCAGTGGTATAACTATCTGAAAAAAGATCGGGATGCAAAGGTTTTAACACACCTCAGTGTGATGGTATGTGTACATTTCATGGCTTGTTTTATTTCTTTCTTCTTTGTTGTCTTTGTTCTAAAATGTTATCCAGCAATGGACTGTCAGTGTAATATAAAGTCTTTGATGAAACGGGTGATTTCTTTTATTCTGCCAATAACATTCCTTTTTACCAATAAAGGAAACATTTTTAGAAAAACTGTTTGGTGTTGAAGGAATAGAAGTAGGAGAGATTGGTTTCTGCCTTACGGTTCATTGTCCATTTAAATTATATACAGTATGATTGTAAATGATCTTTAGACTTTTAAAAATTTGCATGAATAATAAGTAAGTTTTGCACAGTAACTAGATTAAGAGAACAGAGAAGAATCCTCCAAATTGTTTTGCCTATCAGAAACGAGCACGCACCCCAATGGTGATTTTTCACATGTCAGAATGATATAATTCCAAACATTGGACAATATTTGTATGTCACGTTATTGAAAAGCCCCTGCCATGAGAATTGCCGGTTTTCTTGGAGGTTTTGAGGGTTGTAGACAGCCTGCCAAATGATCACCTTGTGTAGCGTGTGACAGGTTTTTGACAGTGATTATTAGTTCCCACCCCCCTCCCCTGCACCCCACCCACCCACATTTGTTTGCATGGTTATGAAGTTCATTTCAGGATTTGAATATATTTTCAAAACTGTTACATTATGGCTAACATGCCATACTGCAGCAGTGGCAGTAAGAAGCAATACAGGCTGTATTTAAGAGATACCCAGGTTGATTCTCACCTGGAGAATTTACTGTTCTGACTGATGTTTTTCATAGTTTTCCTCAACTGTTCCAGGCAGGGTCAAGGTGGTGCCTCCGATTAGGCTATAACTGGTTCCTCCTCCTGCATTCTTTCCAACTCATTATTCATGCACTGTCCTAACATTTAGCACAGTAGCCTGAGCTGCTGACAGCATTGTTTAATAAGCCATCAAAAGATCCTTGTGTTGTGGTTATTTCCATTCACTTCTTCATGCTTTGGGATGTCAGTTGCAGTAGTTTCATATATTACACCATGTAGTTTGGTGGTTAGCTGTGCTGAGCATGGGGGCAGCAGGCTTCACAAAGAAGAAAACCCATATTCAAAATTAAATAACATATCTGGGAAAACGTACTCTTGCTACCTACCATGGTAAGAACCTCACATTTCATGCTGGAGTTTAGGTTTGTTGAACTCTTTGGTCTGTTTCTTCCAGCTTGTGCTGCTCTACACCTATATATTTGTTTCTCAAAATATTTACTTTGGTTTTTTAGACCAGACGATGTTGACAGAATATACATAGGGGTATTTTCCATAGTTGCTATCATGCATATCAAGAACTACTTGCATTTCCAGCAAAACATTTTCCTTTTCTCTTCCCTTACATAAATTGTGCATTTTGACAAAACCATGGTTGCTGTTGGTCATTCTGCATGCCTTTATTCCCTGCTTGGTTCCTGGTTCTTGTAACTGCTTCTCTGACTGCAGTTGTGTATTGTGATCCATTATTCTTTCAGTGGCACATGTATTTGTGTTTAATATTAGCAGTGTTGCAGAATGTAATTTAAGGAAAGTATTATTCAGGTGGCGAGTGCAGTCCGCGGCTGTGCGAGATCAGGCCCTCAGTAATATGACATCCACACCAAGTGCAGGTGCACAGACTGCAGCGTCAAGTTCATCAGGTGCTGTGACTCCCAGCTCAGCTTCAAAAGGTCCTCACTCACATGTGAGTAATTTATTTATACATTGAATTATTGGGAATATGCACATGTTATAGAATTAACACTGGTATCAAACTTCAGTATTGCTGGAGTTAAATTCTATGTAAACAGAATAGAGTGATGCAAATTTATTAATAAAACCAACTACTGCACAATTACATTTGCATACTCTCTGACATGTTTCAGCTGCAACTATTTGGCCATCTTCAGGGAGAATGTTTTTTCTTGACAAAGCAGCATATGGTACATTAGTGCTTATTAATATGTATATTTACAATCACTGTCATATGTTAAAAGTTTATGTTAAAATTGTTGTTGGTATACATAAAAGCGGTAAAAATCTATTAAACTCTGTCTCCAAACATCCTGCCGTCATTATGTGGGGAGAACCCAGATTCTATTCACGTTGTGTATATCACAAGTGCCAACCAGAGTTGGCACTGGTGATATACACAACATGAATACAATGTGGGTTCTTCCCACATACTGACGACAAGATGTTTGGAGACAGAGTTTAGTAGATTTTAAGCACTTTTTATGCATATCAACAACAATTTTAACGTAAACTTTTAACATATGACAGTGATAGTAAATATAGATATTAATAAGCACTAAAGTACCATATGCTGCTTTGTCAAGAAAAAACATTCTCCCTGAAGATGGCCGAATAGTTGCGGCCGAAATATATTGGAGAGTATACAAATGTAATTGTGCACTAGTTGGTTTTATTAATAAATCTGCATAATAGTTAACTGCATGGAAAATGCACAACATTAAATAGAATAGAATAGAATATGACCCACAACTAGGATTTCATTATACAGGTGCCATCAACATTAAATCATCATAAAAGCTCTGTCTTCGAGTGAAGTAATATCAGGCTGTTAGGATAGCCAATGAGCAATAAATATTACACGAACATGGCACAGTATAACGTACTTACATTGTCCATATTGGTAATGTTACCTACTGTCAGAGTGAGTACTGACACTTTTTTTAACAGAAAATCATTGACTACCATGCTTTTACTTGTACAAGATTTGCTGTTGTTGTGGCTTTGAACATGTTTATTGTGATCTTATGTATTGTAGTACCACATAGTCTGGTAGGTGGGTACCAATGTTGTGTATGAACATACTTGCTCCATTGTAATGACTTTGACGTGTAGATAGAGGCTGTGTGGTCGTCCAAAATGACAGAGGCCACCATTGACACTACAGAGTGTCATGACCCAGAAGCCCGCAATATACTCAGATGCTTCTTTCCTTGAAGTATTTAATTCTGAATTCCAGCACTCTCACCACCATCCTGGTAACTCCTCTGCATCACTGACTTTGACAGTGCATGCTGGCATGCCATCGCCAGCACAGCACAGACCATCTGATGATAAATGGCACAGTGCACTTTGTGCCAACTTTGTGCATGAATACAAACAGTATCTTCAAACACTGGGCTTCATCCCCATTCAGACAGAACCAGCATCACCAAGAAAAGGGTGAGTCCAAATTGAATGCCATTTTATCCACGTTTAAATTCTGGGATTATTAGGCCATTAATGCTTTTAATGTTGTCTTATAAAGCTGAAAAGACCTGGTATTTTTCTCTTCATTTTCAGGAGTTAGCATTAGTGATTTCAATTGTGACATTCTGTTATGCTTCATGCTGTGGAGTCTCAATGACAGCAACTATAATGGTCATTGTAAAACCCAATTAATTTACTACATGCTTTGTTATAAAAAATTAAAGGTGTACAAAACCAGTAATGCTGATTAACATAAGAAACTTGAATGAAACAAATAATTACACTATGATGCATGAGAAACAGTATAAATGTGCAGGTATTTGTGTTATGATACATCGCTCATGAAATGGCAATTAGTTGTAACCGACCTCTACACAGTTTTACAGGAGACAGAAAAAACTTGACCTAGCCTCAGTACACCATCATTTAAGCATGTTATGTTTTTTATGAAAATATAAGGACAAGCAATTGTTTGTGGACACAACTTCTGACAGAAGGTGTGTTTGTAATCCAGCAGTCTAGTAATGTGGGATTCTGAGTTTGACAAATAGTGCAGGTTATGACAGACTGCTGTTTCATGAGTGGTATGTATTGTGTGTAAGAAATGTGGCATTTAAGGGTCATCTGTGTAGGAAAGAGCCTGCGCTGGACAGGTTAACCCTTCACTGATACTGGGTTTCAATTGCCAACTACTGTCCAGAACAAAGGAATTTTGAATTTATAGTAACTGTAATGCATTCACAAATGTACCATGCAGAGAGATGTGGGATGTGAAGAACTGGCGGTCCATACAGTGTACTGAGGCTGGAATTGAAGGGGTAGCACTTATGTGTATTTCTGTTAAATGTGATTTTATATGATACAGGTTGAAGGGAGGAGCTGGCAACATAAAGGCAAGGGATGGAGAGGACAGTTCCAGCAGAAGAAAGCAGCCTGACAAGGAGAACAATGTGTGCTACCTTCAGAAGTCTCTGTTTGGAGGCATTCTTTTGTTTGAGATCTTACTGTGTGAGCCTTTCTTTCACGCAAAACTCCATGCACTAGAATGCTCAAGGCTGCAGTCATCGTCATCCAGTGCAGTGTTTTCTGAGGTTTGTGGAACAATATCTGTCATGTAAAATTTTATTTTCAGTTGCAATAGCCAATGATCTACTGTGAAAAAATGTAAGTGAATCTGTGGTTCATGTCCACACAATCTTTCTTTCTTTCTTTCTTCCTTCCTTCCTTCCTTCCTTCCTTCCTTCCTTCCTTCCTTCCTTCCTTCCTTCCTTCCTTCCTTCCTTCCTTCCTTCCTTCCTTCCTTGCCTCCCTCCCTCCTTCCTTGCCTCCCTCCCTCCCTCCCTCCCTCCCTCCCTCCCTCCCTTCCTTCCTTCCTTCCTTCCTTCCTTCCTTCCGTCCTTCCTTCCTTCCTTCCTTCCTTTAAAATAAGTATGGTATAACCTGAAGTGTTTCATATGGGAAAGAGACAAAGCACATATAAGGTCAGTATTTTTATACTTGTAGCAGCTGAGAACCCAGGTGTCATCACATATTTGTGTCATAAAGAGTATCTGCTTGTGTAAATGTGTTCATGTGACCGATTGTAGTCTGCATGCCATATATCTTGATTTTAGTGATGACTTACACTACTAAACAGAAATTGGCACTGAAAGGTTGATTTTAATACACTTCATCTCTGTCTGTAGGTTGAATTGAAGTTCCTGGATGAGTGTGACAAGATTAAAATTCTCATGCACTTGCATTCATTCACATATGACTACCACCTTCGCAGTATTCATAGTTATGTGTCTGGACAGCAAGCCATTCTCAAGCAAGGCTATCATCTCACTCATTTCTTTGATGACTTTCTGAAATACTACTCAAAGGCACCGAACTTTGCAAGAAACCTTGTACATGCAGGTAATAGTTTGAATAGTTATGTTTAGAGCTATTTATTAAACTTCATCTCTGCTTGTATTTGCCTTTGAAGTGCTGCTGAGTTACATAATTATGAAAAAGTCCTGTTTCATTATTGCTGCAGGTTGTTCTTGATTAGCAGCAGAGTTCATTTATCGAGAGACAAAAATAGCAACATAATTTGATTCTTAGTGAAATTAAGGAGGGAAGAAGCTTAGAAAGTGCTTGATAGCATTTTTTTTTAAAGTTTGTGCATGTGAGGGAGCAAGCGAGCAGTTCTGCTTTGTAGTTATGAAAGATGGGTCCCCACTCCAACAAAACATAAATTGTACTGAATGAAATTAATGTGATAAGGGAAGCATTTGGGAACAATGAGGAGAATGTAAGTATGAAATTGGGGTTACATAAGAAAGTACTTTGTCATTTATACACATCCCCTGGTTTTGTTAGTGTATTGTAGTGGGGATTCATTTCAGAACATCCTTCAAGTTTTACAAATATGTTTTTCCATTATAGAAAAAAACTCATCCTTTTCGTCCATTTGTCCATTATTTAACATTGCACAATACAGAAATTTTTGTAAGTGTTCTGGCTATATTATTTTATATACTGATGGGACATCCATTGCTGGGTACACTGTGGTAGTACTTTTAAAGGTAATACTTAACTTTAAATTGCATAAGTTTAGCAGCATGTTTGCAACAGTTTTATGTACAGTATGCGAACATTCTTAAATCTGTGGTAGGCATTTGAGTGGATAGTTTTTCACTAGCTCCAATTCCTCAAGCGCTATCAGGATTCACCAAGACGTATATTCTGATGACCCATTAATAGTCGTATTCTGAAAGTGGTGTCATGGATTATGTCAGGAATGGTATCTTATCACACAGAGAGATGTCTAAGCATGCAGGAAATGAAGTAGCTGTTGCTGGGGCTGAGACACTGCAGCTAATGTAGTACTGTTAAGAGAACCTGCATCATGAGATATTTGTAGTGATCCATGCCATGTAAGTGTCTCATAGTAGTAGTCACGATCAAGTTCAGTGGCAGAGAGCATATTCTGGCATATGATGTTTACTGTCTGTGCCTGTTAGTCTGTATGAACTATTCATCACAAAGAAGAGGTATCAACATGCATGTGTGCAGGTAATTGCTGGATAACACAAAACTGTCCAGTGCATGGAACTGCATGGTTCTATTAAGACTGCAACACATGGTAGTTCACTATCATCATGATTTGCCCATATTTAATAAAATAATATCATGCTTTCAAAGGTAAAGGTCTTCCTGTTACATGCCATGGCAGTCACAGGGGTGGAGTATTTGTGTAACTCAACTCATTCTTAACCTCGATATTAGATGGTATGGGTGGTCATTGCCATTCTGTGGTTGCTTTGCCCCTGGGAAAGAGCCCCAGTACCCATTGTACAGGAGACTGGGTGACCCCAGGGCCTGTCTGGATGGGTATGGAGAAGAGAAAATCTCTTTCTGCACTGGGGTTCAAACCCTGAACTGTCCATGCCATAGTATGTCGCTATACTGGCTACACTGTCCTGGCCCATATATCATGCTTCTGGCATTCAATATTTGTGGTAAGGCTACGGAAATATTTATAATAATTGTTATTATAATGACACAATCATTTCTCGCTTTGAGTTGGGTTTTGCATTTGCTTTGCATCCTACTTTTTAAGTATATTTCCTGGAAGTGTTCCCATCGTAGCCCCCACATTAACCTGTTGCTTGGTTCTCCCTCCCTGTTACTTCCTTCTCTAACATGTGTGTAATTCACATGAAGTAGATACCAATGACTGTATCAGACGAGATACCTATAAAATTGCATGCTCTTACATTATAGGAAGCTAAAATAGATCCCTAAGTCCGTGAAATTATTGTCACCTACTAACCAGCCGTTATATGTGTAGTTAGTACTTCAGTATCACCCACTGTCCAGAAGTTATATATGCAGTTAGTACTTCTAAGGGGATCTGAGTGAAGGTATAATCTTTTATTCAGTCTTATGAAAATATGTTAATGCATTTATTTGCAGATGTGTTGGTGGTGCATGATGTGACGACACCTGCCCATCAGCTGTTCACCTACCTCTTAGGCCATGAGAAGGCCTATAACATGGAAGTATTTTGCATGGTTCCTGTTCCTGTTGCAGCCTTGAATGATTCTGATGGTGGAGACTATGATACTGACTCTGATGTAATGTAAATTATTTCTTACATTTCATATTAATAACAAGCATTCAAGTATGAAAGTGAAAAGGGAAATGACACGAGTAGTGCTAATTATAAATTTTATATTGCTCATTCTGTGCATGATTTTTATTCAAATATAGCACTTGTCCAACCAATACACTGTTTGTAATGTTGGAGACAATTGGCAGAAGGTGGAAGCAGTACTGCAGTCGAACTTTGAACACATAGTATAAACACAGTGATCCACATATATGAAACTTTATGACAACCAACTGCTTCTTATTTTACAATGTATACTGAAAAAGCTGTGTGTGTAACTTTTAAATTTTAACTTCGAGTGTCCCTGATGATGATCCTCTAGGATCGAAACATGTCGGACGAAGTTGTAACAATTTTATAAGTGTTATAATGGGAAGACATTAAAAACAGTGCATTGGTTGGGCAAGTGTTGTAATACTAATTATAAGTTGGAAAGGATTAGTTATATACTTATTGTAGTTTGTTTTAACATACAGGGTGTTTTCGTATAGAGCTACAGCAGATGTGGCATGTGTGGCACTTCAGTGACAGTTCTAAATGTACATAGCACTTTAGCAAACTGTTCCTGATTGAGTGCATCAGAAAAGTTCAGCAATTTGTAGAGTTCAGGAAAAGGATGACTCTGGATGAGGGAAATGTCTGAAATCAGGCATCCACTGTTGTCTAAATGAGACCTTCACTCTTCTAGGATGTTACAGCACATTGGTATGCAGTTAGTTACCAACGTTTCAGTACAACATGTCAGTCCCATCTTGACCCTTGAAGATGACTAATAGGTTGTCCCAAAACTTCAGTTACTAACTACTTATCAACACTGCATAATATCCCAGAGGAGCGAAGCTCTCAAATGTCTGAAACTTGTACATGTGTCTTGCAGAAGGGGAAAAGTTGGACAAGTTGTTGCTAAGAATGTAGACTAGAAATTGTGTCTCTGTCAGGACAGCTACTGTGGTTGTGTCCAAGTAGCAGAGGCAGTGTTCTGTAAGAAGCACAAATATTTGTATCAGAACAGACAGAAGGCTGCCATGCAATCTGGTATGAGATTAAAAGAGTAGATGAGGGGAAAGTATTTTGTATTTCACACAAAGAATTGTGCCTTCATTTAGTTTTGGAGAGCCAAAGAGGGGTCAGAATGATAATGGCAGTATAGAAATTTGACACTGTAAATACCAACAAAAGTGGAGGAAACCTGGTGCATTTGTAAATAAGCATACAATAATTATGTGATGAACACCAGTACAGCCCATAAATGTCAGGTAATTAATTTCAGTTTTACAAAAATGTTACTTTGCCAAATACAGACTAAGCTGCGTAGGTGCACAGTTTAGATATATGTGCATAGGTAACAGTATAACTTTTGAACATATTGGCGCTTAATAAATTTTTCATGTTTAACTCAATCAGTTTGTGAGTGCCACATGGTTACAAAGTATGTGTTGGTGTGGAAACTATTAGTTTCAGGCTGGAAGGCTATAAAAGTACTGAAGGTTCAAAGTAACAAATTTTATCATTTGTACATATACTTATTTTAAATATTTGAATGTTTAAAACCAGACTATATCTAATCAAAGGCATGAAATTATTTTCTCCTGACAGTAAATAGCATCACTATGTAAACTGGGTGACGTAGTAGTAACACTTCCGACTTACGTTGTGGAAGTGTCTGGTATGAATCTCTGCAGGGACACTGACAGCCGTAACTTAGGCCTTTATCCTATCAGCCAAATGCTAGGATACTGCCTCAGATTAGTTTGTGACCACATCCTTTCCATTTTGTTTTTCACTGTCACCCAGTCATTCAACACAATACATTCAGTTATTGGCAGTGTCATCAAATAAACTGCAAACAAGAGGGCAGTACTTAGCATTAGCTGGTTACCTGTAGTGGTAAAATGTATACTGAAACTAAAAAATCAACCATAACCCACCAAAATAATCCTTGTAGTCATTATTTTATATCTTCTGTTTGCGCTAAAGTCTTTCATCATCTTATTGCTGTTCTCTGATCTGTGTAAGTTGTAAGGATATAATAATACTAGTATAATTATTCTTTATCTCATGGTAGATTTTAGTAACATAGAACTATTTTTAAACTTCATTACCTCTCTGATAACTTTTCAGTATTTGCATATTTTCATTTAAACGAGTTACGTGTGAATGTTTGAGATCAACTTTTGTAAATCAGAAGTTACTTGTTCTTTTGTATAGTTGATTTCATACTAACTGAATGTGCATATAGCAGTGATATGTTGTTATGTTTCCAGGATAATGAGTATGTACTTGTGCAGCTGCAGAGCACGCCACACATCACTTACTGTGATGTGCATGACACAAAGCATACAGATGATTTTGATGCAACTCTGATCGTTGCACATGATGGAGATAATGCATCTGACCAGACGAACCTTCATATCAAGTACTACATCATACTTACCAGCAGGAGGTGAGGAGTGACATGCAACGCATTTTGCCATTTCTGTTTTTTCAGTCTTTTCCTATCCTATACAGAGTTCAACAACAGCACTGTGATGCACATTGTTCTATGTACCTTTTGCACTATTTTGTTACGTTTCCAGGCGAGCTTTAGCTTTTCAAAGCCTGAAAACACCATCATACGTATTCTGCATGTACATGCTTCTTTTCTCTTTAGTTGTTGAAAGCTTGAAGTGTGATTTGTCTAGTGTTTATGTTTTATCCTGTAGCATTGTGTCATGTATTTTTCTTCTAGTGCTGTTGCTTCCCCATGTATGCTGCAAGGAAGAAAGTATAGCTGTCCTTTAGCACACCAGCATTTCCCTGCTAAAGTAGCGATTACTAGAGTCAGTACTGTAGGTGACACAGTCTCTTCCGTAATAAAAGGAAGCTGTGGTTCCTCCCATCTGTTGCATAGTTCTCAAACAACATAATACGTTTTATAAAAGTGTATCATGTTAATGGGAGTGAAGTGAAGGAATATCTTATTTGTCCATTTGCTCAGGCATGATATCATATGAAGTGGTTGGAGGTTTAACGTCTGTCGGGCATAGTTACATGTAGGGTGCACATATGATATAATGAGAGCCACGGTGGTGTGCTGATGATGATTACATTCATCTGGCTCATCACACTATACGTGCAGTCTCATATTTTTCACATACTTGTACACTTATTAGTGTGTTGTGTATGGCCCAGAAGTGCAGAGAACTTTGTTAGATGTGTATGTTTGAAAAAGGAAGGTGAGAAACTGGATAATTTGGAGAAACTTGGGCCTGAAGACAAGAAAACATGTCTTGTTTGTGTGGGATTGTATACTGTTTTTTCTGAACAACAGACTGGTGAAGCTGTTATTCTGTAAAGATTTTTGAAATCAAAAATGTTCAGCAGGTGTTGTTTTTGTGATTGAAATAGGTTATTACACAATATGAGGATCATAAATTTGTTAAGATTTGTTTAATCAAAATTGTATGTGTAAAGAAATTGAGGAGATGAAATTTTGAAATGCTCTCTGTTATTCATTTCAGGATATTTTGTCTTTCCATTTTCTATCTAAAAACATAAAGATTAAAATATGCAGGCTTTTTGTCTCCTGTTTTGTGTGGGTGCCAGACTTGGTCTCTGACATGAAGGGAATAATGTACATTGTGGTTGTCCAGTTATAGGGTACAGAATATACAGAAACGTGTGAGGCGTACAGGCCATGGTTTATGTGTGGCTGAGTTAGAAGGTTGAAGCTTTTGTACATGCTTCATTTGTTCAGCTAATATCCTAGACACAGCAAGTCTTTCATGCTTTTCCTGAGATTTGTGGGCATTCTACACATGACTGATAATGCAATGCATATCAATCATTTCAGTGTTCAGTCCATAGTACACTGCTACACTGCTGGCTGGTGTCATCTTCCATGGAGAATGTAAGCTTATTGTATGTTGCATGCCCAATGCAACATACCTTTGCAGCAACCATTAGTCATGAAGCTGCTTGTCATTCCAATTTTTAGCATGAATTGCCTCACTCCTGCTGTTTTTTACCTATCAAAGGAAACATCTTCAGTGCAGTATTTTGAGTTTTGCTTAATTCAGTATAGAAACATTCCTTCATGTGTTTTCAATGATCAGTGACTTTTTTTGTTGCATCATGAGTGAAACTTCATGCTTGTCGGAGACAGATGGTGTATGGCATGAAGAGGTGAATCACTTCAGAGAGAAACTAGTGCATTGAATTGACTCATTGGATGAAGTTGTAAGGTACTGAGGTACTATTCAAAACATCAGGTTATGTAGACTGACTTGTTGAAGAGAAATGTGGCTATGCTCAAGTAATTTCAGTAGGTAAGATTTAGACCCCACATTCAAATTTCTACAGGTGCTTTGACGTAGGGAGGTTAAATAATGTGAAAGGGGATAAGCTGCTGGATGGTGAGATTAAAGAACAGGTAGAGACTGGTTGGCAGACAGGGAATTGTGCTTGGTAATCGTGAGGGATCAGAGTAGTGACTCTGTCCTCCTGTCACTTAATGCACCATGAGGAGGCACCATATTAACTGCCCAATATGTGTGTGTGTGTTACTTTATGGTCTTTTGCCACGTTGATCCTCATGATGAAGAGAAAGTCTCCTAACTGTTGGTTGACTGAACGAATCGTACATATACCTTGTACTCCAGCACATATATTTTGAATGGGGAGGCATAACCTATATTTCATACAGTCAACAATATAAAAAAAGTATGGTCTGTGTGTGATTTACAAATCTTACAGTAGAATGGTATATGTAAAAAACTTTTAAAATTTTAAAATGATATATTAGTGACATAAGGATCTTAGATTATTGAAGGGGAATTATGTAAGAAGTGAAATAAAATTGGAAGTTAATATTGTTAACATGTTTATGAAAGCGTCTGAGAACTGCTAGGAATATTCATGATGCCATGGTGCCAAAGAACACGTGTGGCACATGTCCACTGTGGTAGATACTGTACCTTTACAGTCTTGTTTAAATTCTGCATATGTAAGAGTGGCAAACCAACATATCTGCATGTTCTTGCACCCTTAGCTTTAAATCAGTCTCCCCCTGTTTAACAACTTCAGCAAACAAACGCTATATTCAGTTTGACTGAATGTTTATCTTGCCCTCTGTAGAGAACTTTATCCCAAACTTGAGGTGGAGCCCAAACTAGGGAAATTCTGCACTGTCTCAACGGCTTCTGTAATGACACCACTGCAACTGGGGCATGCGGGATGCACTGGGGAAGTAGATAATGCTGGTGTTGGGTCAGGGAGCAGAGAGTGGCATGGTAACCAGGATGCAGATAGTGACACCATGACCAGCATCAAGCCAGAGCTTGAGACGAATTCAGGGCCTGAGCCACAAGGAGACAGTGAGTCAGATCATACACCTGGTCATGATGCAGGCTCAGACATCAGCTCAGAAAGCACAAGCAGCTCAGACTCAAATCCTGACCAGGTGACATCAGTGCCCACACCTACACATCACATCGAAATCAGGTACCAGCTTATGTTGAAGCATTCATACCGGATTGTTATAAACTTAAACATATGTAAGTGATTAAATGACAGTGATTGAGCTGATGTTAAATGGATGTAGAAAGGATAGTGAAACATAAGACGTCCACAGTAATAGTATCTTATATCTAATATTTTTGCCTGAATTGCCAATTAAAATTAAATATAATTTATGATGTCTCTAATTGAACTGATGTGGATTGAGAGATGGGTAATTAGTTGTTAAACTGTAATGGACAGACAGAAGAATGCTGTTCCATTAAATGTACATCCTTTTCATCTGAAAGAGAATGTTCTGCAGCGGGCATTTAAATTGAACATTGCTCTGGCCAGAGCAGAAATGCATGATTTAAAAGGCCATACATTGAAGGTGAGCGTTATGAGACGTTAGGCTTAACCAGAATGTTGTAATGAGGTTATCATGTATTGGTAAGAGGTTTACCAGCAAAAATGTAAATTAAAAGGAACAAATTCTCTTATTCTAGAGAAATAAGTGGGAATTGGAAATTACAAAAATTTGCTCTTCATGTGACTTGATTAATTTGAAATATTGGATCATAAATATTGAAAGACTGTTGTGACAAATGGAACATACACTATTTACATAGTGTATGCTGTACACAAGTATGAAAATAATATTGCAGATAAGTATAGGTTATGAATATTTACTTTCATTCCAGTAAACAAAGTAGTTACAATATGTGAGAGTTGACATTCTCATGGTGGTTTTGTTGAAAACTCAAGATGTCCAGGATGTTACACTAAGTAAACTGGTAAACAGTTGCCAATGTTGCCAAGGAGCATAGGGCCATCATCTGCTGGGTCAAGCACAAGATGACAGCACTGCAGTCTTTCAGACCTTGGATTACCTGTTCACCAGTTGACATGGTGTAACATCTCAGAAGTCTTGAAACTTCTGGTTAGAACATAATGTAGGATGATCATGAGATATGAATGCGCATCTGTTTTATACTATAGGACTGCAGTTCTGTCAGGTACAGTTGTACTTTACTGCTTTAATTTGGAACGTTTTAAAAGGCATAAAAATGACTTCAGTGACATAGTAGTAACATAGTTTATCAAAATTCTGAAGCCTTACATGCATTTACATGGAAAAGCATCTACTTTTGACAAATATCACAAACACTGAAGGCAGAAGTGTCATGCTTGCTTCTTTGTTTTGAATGGTTTCAGTTCTGAAGGTATTCACAGACCACTAGAATGTTATCAGATAACTTGATCCTGTAGACACATCAGCTTAATAGTCTGCCACCTCCTGTCCTCTCCACAGTGTATTTTCTGAACTAATATGTTTGCTTGTATTTTGTTTTCTCTGCATGCTTTTTTGCTGGTGGTCACCACTTCTGTTTATAGTCTGTAGTGTTTACAGTCACCGTATTTTCTGTCTTTGTACATATAACTGTCACAATGATATAAGATTTCAGATTATTGGAGTACTGAGTGCTTAGACTGTGATTGTCTGGTTGTGGTACTGTGTACTTTTGCAGGTGGATTCTTATGTTTGAGAGGAACATGCTGCCTATATCTGCAGGGTCACTCTCTTAATCATGAAGCTGAAGGCAGCATGTTCTTCCACAACATTAACATTTACTTACAAGTCTACAGTGTGTCACAACTCAGAAGACCTTAATCAGTCATTATCATTTTTAAGCTCTATTGTAGAATAACATTCTTTTATCATGTAGAAATGTGGAAGGCAATACAGTAAGTACACTGATCATAAGTACCATATAATGTTTGCTTTCATATTATAAATGCTGTTTATTTTATTTTTTTAAGAAATACTGGTATGTTTTATTACACTTTAAACAGATCAAAGTGCTGCTTAGTCACAATTTAAGGTTCAGGAGTGGAACAAAGTGATTGTGGCCTTTTTTAAAGATATTTTTCTGTTCCATGCTGTTAGTCCAGTTTACTTTGAAATATCCTTCATACAGAGTACAGATACAGGTTGAATTTAATTACAGTGGGTAAAAATTAATATAAGTTTAAGAGAGAAAATTATTAACAAAGTTGGCCAGCCTTATAAGTTGTAGTTTAGCAGCAGGCATAGAAATGTATGATTGTTGATAATTATGGAAACATGTGCCATAATGCTTAAATTAGAGCTGTGACTTTAAAACATGAATATAAACATCTTATAAACAGGACCTTATCATGCCTTCTCTTACAGTTTTTCATGACTTTAAATTTTGCATTTAATTTGTCATATATGCTCCTAATGGCTTTGTGAATTGTACACGAATGTATAGTTTTCTGTATAGGCAAGAAGCTATCAATTACCTGGGGTACTACTCGTCCCATGAACAGCTCATGCAGCAGTTGATTCTGGAGCAAGCTGACAGTGCAGTGCAAAGGATACGTGCAATGGTGTCACAGGGAATGGTGCATTGTCGCAGACACCTGCTGTGGAACAAGCTGCTGTGCTCACCCTCCCGTGACTGGGAACGTCGTCGAGATAGAGATCGGGAGGAATCATCGAGAGATCAAGTAGGTTCAGCTTGTTTCTCTTCTCACCTCTTTCTTCTAATCCAGTCACATGTTTGGTACAGTAAAAGGCAGATGGGTTTTATCCCTGCATCCTTTTCTTCATATATGGAGTGTAGTAGGATAACTTCCATTATTCATAAATTTCTGCCAGAGGATTTAAATGATAGAATTCAGCGTGGTTTTTTGTACATTCAGATGTGTAATCGTTACATTAGCATGTGAATTAGAGTCAAGGTAAAGCGCTCCCACTACAGGCCTGACAGGCCCTGACGGTTCCAGGAGAGTGAGGCTCTCAGATTTTTAGACAGTCAGCACATGATCGTGGTAGGGTTGTCAGCCTTACGCACCAGCCGCCTTTACGTCCCAGGAAATATTCCTGGTACTCATTTCTGTTAGAGGCTGAGTTGACCCCAGGGCCATAGTGTGACCGAAAGGAGTACGTCAATGAAAAATTCCAATGACACCATCGGGAATTGAACCCATGAACTTCTAGCTTGTAGCACAGTGCCATGAATTAGAGTAATGAAATTAAATGCAAAATTAACACAACTCTCTCTTTTACTGTGACGTATATTCTTCCCACATAAGTGTAGATGAAACACACAAGGTGATTGTACAGTAAATATATAATGTTAAGTGGTGGTATCCCCTACACAGAGTGCTATATTGCTACAATTTTTGCATCGTTTCAAAGCCCATACATTACCATTTAGTGGCAGATTTCAGTGTAGGCCCCAGAATTTTGTGCACACTTCTGCAACCTGGAGGATACAGACTTGACACTCTTCCTTAAGAAATCAAGAGAAACGGCGGCAAAAAAGTCTCGAATTTGTTGTTTCAGCTGATCGAGGGTTCTTGGTTTTGGTAAGTAGATTTCCTGTTTAGTCCAACCTGTGAAAAGACATCACAGAGGCCATTCTGTTGGTCCTCAATATTCAATCCCCCAACTAGGAAAAGGGTTGTCAAGGCACATTCAAACAGGAAGCAGAAAATATGGTGGTGCTGTAGCTTGCATGAAGGGCAGTTATTCATAAATGCCCCTCTGAGAAACAATTGGCAACATAGAATTGTCAGGCATATTCAAGTAGTGCTCACCATTCACTGTGTCTGTATTTACTTTACAATCATCCTATGTATATCATATTCCTTAAATTATTATGTTTTTTTATGTTAGTTGGCAGGACACGGATTAACATACAGTGAGTTTTGTGAACTACGGAACCTAGCCATTGTGGAGCCTTTAAGTCAGTTGGATCCACGTCTTTCACCACTACTGTGTCTGCCCCTTACCTGGTATCAGGCTTTGGCAAGAGTACTGATGGCAAAGTATGCAGATCACTACCGAATGTTTATGGCACCAGATGGCAATGTTCAACACATTGTCGTCTTGCACCCACGCTATGTTGAAGCCTTCATGATGCTGTCTATAGACTTACACTCATCTCGTGGCGTAAGTTTATTTTATCAGTTGTTATTATCGGTGTACAAATGTGTTTTGTGTGCTAACTGCTTAATTTAATCAGATTACATAGTTGCTGTGTACCTACTGGTTCATGTGTGCAGTGCCTTGCATGTTTTTGTGCAAGAGATTTAAAAAGTGAAGTTGAAGTTACAGAAGCATGTATGTTGCACAGAAGCAAATTTCTGCATATTTGTAACTTCAGCACGGTATGGTTATGAGTAGGTAGTGTTGCCATCTTCCTGAATTTAATCTCAAGGATGATATCCCATTGTCCATTATATAAGAGAATAGTTCTGCCCCAAAGTTGCTCTTGGTGTTGTTGAAAAAGTTAGTATGGTGCTGGGAATGATATTTGGGCCTAAGAGGGACAGGGAACAGGAGACTGGAGTAAATTGCACTTTGAGTAGCCTCATGATTTGTACTCTGTACCAAGTATTATCCAAGTGATAAAATCAAGAAGAGCAGGATGGTATGGTATGTGGTGCATATGGGGGAGAGTAGGGGTTCGTATAGGATTCTGAGGAGGAAACCTGAAGGAAAGAACCACTTGGAAGACCTAGGCATAGATGGGAAATATTAAAATGGATCTTATAAGCACTCGGTAGGGATGGCATGGACTGGATTGATTTGGCTAAGGATGGGGCCAGGTGACAGGATCTTGCAAATGGTAGTGAACCTTCAGGTTCCATAAAATTCAGGGAATTTCTTGAGTAGCTGAGGAACAATTAACTTTTCAAGAAGGATTCTGCTGCATGGAGTCAGTAGAGCAAATTCTTGAGCATTAATTTCTGTTTGTTAGTTTCATAACAGAAGTGACTGCGTAAATACGGTGCCACAAAGGAATTTGGATGCTTATGTACCTCCGCCTGCAAGAGTCTTGTTTTAATGAAATGTCATAATTTTCTTCTTCCATTGTTCCTGGTAATTTATTACAATAAAAACACTGTAATACACAGTATAATATAAATTATCGTATTTGTCTGTACATGTTTCAGTCAAACCTGGACATCCTCAGGGGAACACGCTGTACATCCTTTACATTGCTGGTAATAGTTAGGAATAATATACATCATTATGGTTAAATATTTGCAGGAAATAAAATACTTTCTTTTTGTTAAAGTCTAAAAAATAATTATGTCTTGCAGGATGTATAGATATTTTGCGTAAGGATGGCCAGGATTGGCCAAAACATGTAGGGACAAGTAATAAAAGTTTTATTGTATTTTATATTATATTGCGTATTATGTTGGTTTTATTGTAATAAATGATTCTGTAGAGACACAGTCAAAATGTACTACCAGGTTCCTGATAAATTTACTGGCTGAATCCCCCCCCCCAGGGATGCTGAATATGTACTTTGTGAGGCCACGTATATTATTGTGGCATAGGTAAGTAACTTCAGTGCTTCAAATGCGTCAGAATTAAATGTGTCAAGTTACTTCAAGAGCAACAAATGTAAATGTTTGTAATACCGAATACCCTTTCATATTTACCATTTTTCAGAATCCAGAACATGGATGAGTATATCATGTTGTCAAAAAGTGCTAATGTTTTTCAGTTTCTTATATAATAAATGTGTTAAAATATTTTTGCAAAGGAATCTCAGTATTTAACTGGAAGATCCTAAGGTAATGTTTTCTGAAAGGAGTAAACCTGTAAAGAGAGCGAGTGTGTAATTATAATTTGATTTATATTTGTTTGCAGGATCTTGCTGTTGTATATCAGAAAACTCTTCCAAACAGAGAACATGCCTCATCTGACTGCCTTGACTTCTCTTTAGTTGACATTCAGGCTCTAGTGGAAGGTTTTGTTAATGCCTGCTGTTTCCATTTGTGGGGGGGCTTGCTGTAATGGGACAACACAACGTGACCCTGAAGAGTTGGAAGGACCAGGAATTAGTTTGTAGGCATATTCTTTAGTGTCCATTTTTTCCCTTCCTCAAGCATTATTCTTATATAATATGCCTGAATTGTAATGCCATATTTATTCACATGCCATGTGCACCTTTCTTATAAAAATTTTGCACCAAAAATTTGGGTGTGCGTCATATTTAGGGCTTTGATTTGAATAGTACAAATGTGTGAATATGTAAGGTGCAGCAGTTGGTGTGACAGCATACTGGGGTGAAGTGTGGATTTGCTCAATTTGCCAAACATCATTGTCAGCCCTAAACCTCCTTCATTCACAGTGCATTTTTGGTGCAGTTAGAGTTAGCCGCAGGAACAGCTGTAAGGAACAACAATGCAACTGCAATCATTTACTGTGTGAGAAACTACCTAGATAGAAGAGAAGCAGGAACAAGTAAGTGCTATGGCCAGAAGTTTACTATATAATAAACATTTTATCCAACACTGGACAGAGTTGCAGTCACTGGCAGGCTTCTCATGGACAAAATGAAAGTTTTCCAGAGGTAGAAGGAAATATTCCTTCACAGGATTTTGGTATTTTAGTCTTCAAATTGTGACACTGTTTAATATCTTAGGTAGATTCAAGCCTTTCAGACATATGTGCTACCGCCATCTTCAGAGTGCAAGTTTGTCAGTGTATTTTTTATATTGATTTAGTTTTGGACTCTCATACTGACAATATCAGTTTTAGATGTCAGTGACAGTGTCAGTACAGCACAACTATATGTACAGTTTTATTTATTTTTCATTTTTCATGCTATCTGCATTTTATCAGCCTTTGCACATACATGTATAGGTTTTTACAATGGGACAAGTCACATGAGGGTAATTTATTATTTTTTCTTTTAAAAAAATAAAGAATTAGTGTACATTGTTTATTCGGGAGTGTCTGGTACTTCCATAAATATGGTATTAAACTTGATGTTTGACAATACAGTCTGTTACATTTGACATACTTTATGTCATCTGTGACTTTTCAGGTGTTCCTGCTTCAGTTTCTGATAGGTATCCACCAATAATCAAGGGTTGCTATGTCTGTATGTATAAATATGAGTCATATTTAGTAGTGTGATTTATTTTCTCTCTAGATTTTGAGTTTATCTACTTTGGACTGTTGTAGTGCAATATGTAAATATTCATGTACACTGTGTAATAAATATAATAATTATTGTACTGTTTTTACAAAACTGAAGGGAGACATGCTTTGGTTAGCTAACTACCTAGTTAGAATCTGCTAATGTCATTATCTTTGTATGGTATGTCAGTAACTTCTATGAAGATGACAGTAACAATTCCTGTGCTTGTGCACGGAGGAATAGGACTGAATGCTGGTGAAATTTCTTGTATTCACCAGCTGCAGCTACTAGTCCATTTGTTCCATATTAGCAGGTGTTAGCATTCACTATATCAGAACTTAACTAGTCAATTTTATTCTGTGTCTGAGTCACTTGAATTGCATGTATTTTGATTGAGGTATGTAATTTCACTGTGCAGACAATTACAGTGACTCAGGCAGCAGAAGAACATTGTGGACTTTTGTTACACTACTAATTTATGTAGTTAGATATGTGAGACATGTTCCCCTCTTACTGTAAATGTGTCCATGTTCTTGATACTCCAATTCAGGTAATGTTTGTGAAGGTATGGAAGCTTCAGACTACTCCAAATTTTAGGGATTTTTTTAAATTAAAGTATCCTCTTCCTCCTATTTTTCTTGAATGAAATGCGAGTAAAGGGGAAAAAACTGCAATTCATGCAAGAATGAAGATTTGAGTTATATGTGCTTTGAAAACATATAATTTTCTTTCCCTGGAGTCAGTTTTTCTTTTGAATTAAGGTTTCACTTCTAGCCAACAGGACCTTTGCAATGTTGGGCCCAGCTTAGTGCAATATGACTGCACAAGATTCCTTGCTAAATTCTGAGATGACTTTAAACGAAAAAGGTAAAAAAATATGGAAAATGGGTCATAAATGTATGCTGGCACACATGATGGTAAATAGCTTAATCTCAGTTCACAAAATTGTAACATTTGTTGGTAGAATACAGTTGTTAACCCATTAAGACTATGCAGTGGGCTGCACCAGGTCACAGCCCTTACACTACGCATGATAACTGTGTATGTTTTCCCTTTCATACTCAGCTGTGGCAATGCAGTGGGCTGCACTGGGTCACAGCCCTTACACTATGCATGATAACTGTGTATGTTGTCCCTTTCCTACGCAGCTGTGGCAATAGACATTACAGAAACAGTGTAGAATGAAGGGTACAGATGCACTAACAGTATCTTCCTTGCATAACTGCCATAGTTTTGTGTGCCTGTACTAAACACAGAGCACACAATCCTGTTCACACTGAAGCATGCACTAAACATAAACATCTGCATCTTCATGGAGCTGAACTTCATGTATGATGTGTTGGTTTTGTGCCCATTATCTCTTACGTGTTATGTTTGCATGTTTTTTATCCCCCCCCCCCCGCCCCCCAAAAGAAAAATAAAATCAAGTTTGTCTGAAAAGAATAAGAACTTTGGATCAAGGTTTCCAGCATGATTGACCAAAGATTCCAGTTACAGAACATACTGGGTCATGTGGTTGAACATAACTCTGGTTTTGAGGTGCTGTAGATCCAGGAATCTTCTTGTGTTTCTCACAGGAGTCCCATTTTTGTTGGATGTAGATAAATTTGCACTACAAGACGAAATATTTCATATGGATCCTGCGTGAAATGTAAACCCTGTAGGAAGTGTCAGAAAATTCAGAAGTATTTCTGCACAGAAATGCTATTCATAATCTTGTCAGTAAATACCTTATGCAAGAAACTACAGCACCAGAAGAGACATCATGAAGCACAAGATCATTGAATCTGTTGGCTTCCAGAACCACTGTCATAGACTTTGTCACCCACATGATATGTTAGTTGCTGTAACTGGTGCCTTCGGTGTACAACAGCAAACTAGATCATAAGTTGATATTTTTTCTTTCAAGTTTTCATTTGATTTGAATTGATATTCAAACACCAAGCACAACATAAGTATACCAGAGCACAAAAAATCCAGGTAGATGCTGACGTTTGTTACAGTCTGAGTGAGGGGAGGATTGTGGGTTTTCTGTTTTATGCACATACTTCTGAGCTATATCAGGCACATACCAAATGCATGTGGGTCATTGCCCTTCACTCTACAATGCAGAGTCTCACTACCCCAACAACTAGCTGAACTGGAAAGTCAGTAGCCACTGAAGTAAGCACACACAGCAGAAAGACCGTATCCTGGAAAGTTGTTGAATGGCCTCTCTGTATGAAAGTGTTCATTTGGCTAAATAAATTTATGTATGAACATGATGTACAGACACTGCTATTACTCTGCAGCAAGATCAGGTATATTCACCCCATTTTCAACGTAAATGAGAGGATTCTGAATATTTTTGTTCGAGGAAAGCATATGTAAACATCTCTGTTTAGCTTTTCTTGTACATTTTATCTCTCATGAATTTAGTGTGGTCTTAGGCAAACATAAATTAATTTTGCCATTTAACTAGTTACGCTGATCATGTTTCATGCTTTTTGTATATTGTGTGCTATATATAAAATATGATAACACTGAAGGGGTTCTAATAGAGAAAGGCAATATAATTAAGTGCAGTTACTCTGTCCATTAATATAATTGCCTTAAATGACAAGTCAAGTAACAAAAACGTAC
Source organism: Coptotermes formosanus (assembly GCA_013340265.1). NCBI lineage: Eukaryota > Metazoa > Arthropoda > Insecta > Blattodea > Rhinotermitidae > Coptotermes > Coptotermes formosanus. The sequence continues at coordinate 683,347 of BLKM01011323.1, read as the reverse complement.
CATTTCTTTGTTAACTCCTATATTACTACAAGACATTCTGATTTCCAAGAATTTAAATGGTTCTAATTTAAATTTGGTAAATGTTAAATGTAATACTGAAGTACTTACTGCAATGGAGGTATTTATATTAACTGTCCAGTTTAGTACATTAAGAGGTGTTATCTCCTGTTCAATAAATAACCACGTATGTTAAGACTATAAAAGGGAAATGTATAAGAGGTTTTAAACAGTGAAGCGGACATTACGTCACAGAATCATATAGCAAGAATTGTGACACTACATTTCATGTCTTTTGATTTTCATACATACCTCCATCAATTTGTTTATAATCTTGGAACCCCTGTGCCAGGCATCTGTAGCTTTAGGACCTGGTGAGTATATATTGTACAAATACTGTTGATAGTATATTCAAGAATGTTTATTATCAGAGTAACTGTGTATCCTTTTTATGTATTTTCTTAAAATGCAGCATATTTTATTGTAGAATATTAATTGTGTGTAATATGCATTAATCTCTACAGAACTGATTAAACAAGTAACACTTGCATAGCATATTTATTTTCTTATTTTATTTTTGCTGTATGCTGGCATCGTAATAACTCTTCTAGCAGACATTATTAAGGCATTTACGTATCCAGTATAATGGGCAGGTATGGAAGTAATTATATTGCCAGTTTGACAGGCTGTTGTGGTGGCATCTGTGAGACAGATGTGGCAGTGCTTATAACTAGTATGTCAGTATAACAAGGATCTTTGTGTGTGTGTGTGTGTGCATGCCTGCAGGCATGTGCACACACATGCACATTTATATACATGTTATAACATGTAATTGTGTAGGTGTTCATGCAGGGTGTATAACATGTACATATCAATGTATCTCTGTACAAAGTATGTAAGTATAGGAAAGTTGCAATCTTATGGCAGTCAGACGCATGAGCAGCCTAGCGTATGAGAATAGTGGGGGTCGTAGGTCGGGCAGATGAGGGGCAGAGAATGTGATTGGAGCGTGTCACCTCTCTTCATGAAAACATAAGTTTGTGTTCATATGTCTGCGTATCATTTCCTCATTCATAGTCCAACAATAATGGAAGTATTCCACAGCCATCTGCATCTTCATCCTCTTGGTCTGTATCGGAATTAGATGTCCCAACTTTTATGATAAAATTATCCAGAATTTGTTCAACACATGCTCGTTTTCAGTGTAATTTTTTTGAACTTCTTAACATGGTTGTACACTGACACCCATTCTTCCTGTGTCACCAATGAAAATTTCTCTTCAGCTAGTTTTTTTTATGTTCTGTAACTTAAAAGTTATATTCCTTGCAGCCACCTAGTTTTTTGCAATAGCCCAAATTTTTTCTATTGCAGTAAGCTCTGGGTGGTACGGAGGAAGATGTAAACTAATGTGTCCATGTTCTACCTAAGTTATTTCAACATGAAATGCCTTAAGTTTTGGTTTGTTCAGTTATAAATTCTTGGAGTTCAATTTTCGTCACATCATCTGCTTAACACATGTCACAGGCATCCATCAGCTCCTTCAAGAGGTCTTCCCTGCTGTGTGCAGTGGATGGCCTATCTGTCTGGATAGTGTGGTAAATTGTGTTGTCCAGTACCACTGTTGATACCCATCAGTCAGAATGTACAGTTTCATAACTCGGAAGACTATAATTTTGAATCTTAATATTCAGCATTTTCCATGCATTGTATCAGTATTACAAATCAACTGAATACACATATTAGGCAATAAATATACCCTATTATTATACATTATATTTTTATGTGAGCAGAAATATGTCGGAGAAAATATGCTTTGAAATAATATTTCGTAATAATTGTCTTTAGTTGGTTTGTAATAATTCCGATGTTCGCTATTTTTTGTTTAGTGCCGCTGAGAACGCTTAGAGGGCGAAGGAGAGGGTAGGCTAAGGTAGAAGACTGCTTTGCCGACATGCTGCAAAGTTCCGTAAGGTACCAACAGAAGCATGCTTTACCCACAGCCAGTGAGCCGTGCCGCCTACAGTAACGCATGAAGGCGTCGCATGCGGTGTTGTAGTGTTACGCTTCCGCCGAGTTCTGTATCCGTTCACGGTATTCATCTGTGTTCCGAATAATCTGGGCAGAACAGAGAGGTTGTGTGTGTGAAGGTAGTAGCGTGTTAACGTGAATTTATAATCTGTTGGTGTTGCTGTTATTGAGAAGATCAGTGTGTGTGTCACTGTAGGAAATACCCACTGCAGAAATTCTTCACCCACTGTAATCATATGGTCTGATGTGACAAACAGTAATCCTATGTTCGGTCCTGCAGCTCATCATGGAAGGTGACGGTCTGTGTTTGGAGGATGCACAGTTAAAGAGTAATTTGGACGATAAAGTAGTCCAAGAAGTCCTGAAAACTGGGACGGATTTAAGACAGTACTCTCGTCAGGTAGAGAAGGAATTAAAGGAAGTTGAAAACAAATCTATTAAAGATTACATTAAGGAAAGTCAGAACATTGCTAGCCTCCACAACCAGATAGCTGCCTGTGACAGTATATTAGAGGTATGTAAAGATATACCGTTGTAACCTCGATATGAATGGAAAGGATAAACGTAGTGTTGTTGAGATGGCTTCAGTTCGTGCAACTTATCACCATAAAGTAAAGTCATATTAAAACATATCATGTCTGAAACCTGGTAAAATTACTAAAAATTATATTTCCATAATGGTTAGCCACCATTGTTAATTTTTTGTTCTTTGTGCAGACCCAAGGATTGATACCGTTCTATCATACATTTGACACATTTGAGTATGCATATACGAATGTGTGTGTAAATGTGATAGTCGTGTGAGTTTTGGTGGAAAGTGCAACATAAGTGGAATGGGCGGGTAGGAATGGAAGCATTCTATGATATTCCATTGTTAAGAAATGTTTAAGACAACAAAATGTGTGCCGAGTATGCTTATGTATAAACCAACATAACCATTAAACATCGTGCAGCACTGACTTCTGATGCTCAATTTTGAGATTCATTTAAATTTTACAGAGAATGGAGTCAATGCTGATGAGCTTCCAGTCAGATTTAGGTAGCATCAGCAATGAGATATTGGACCTACAAAGTAAATCAGTGTCAATGAGTCAGCAGCTGAATAACCGCCAAGCAGTTCGTGGTCTGCTGAGCCAGTTTATTGATGATATGGCAGTTCCAGAGACTCTGATAACGTATGTAAGACATTGTTCTTTTCATATGAAACATAATGTGATCGTCATTGTCCACTGATTTTTCTACTTAAGTGTGAACTAAAAGCTTCCCATAACAACAGTATAATATTAATTATTGTTCGGTATTCTGCATTAAGATACTGTGTGGTTTGACAGGTGGGTGTAAGTGTTTTGGACAAACCCACTGTCACCACATCCCTGGTAGAAGGTGGGGTCACTATGATTCTCTGAATATAGCCTGCCAACTGCAGTAATTTTTTTTTAGTGGTGGAGGGCCCTGCAGTAGATGCTACGGATGCAGGGCAGCCTTAAGGCTTCTTGTGCAACCCTATGATGAAGATGAAGATGATGATTATTATTTTTTGTCCTTTTCCAAGTAATGGAGCACCAGTGGCATGATACTGACAGGGGAAAACCGGAGTACTTGGGGGGGGGGGGGGGGGAGTGCCCCGTGCCACTTTGCCGACCATAAATCCCACATGGACTGACTCAGGATGGAACCTGGGCCTCCGTGGTGGGAGGCCAGTGGCTAACCACCTGAACCATGGCATGGCCCTTGCCAGTTGCAGTAGGAATCTTCACCACCATGAAGACGTTGGACTGTGTCTTTATAATAATCATCAAAATAGTGTTTCTGTGTTTTTTGCAATACTGCTGCTCCGTGTCCATTCTTTGACAATTCTCTTTCACAAGTTTTACATCCCTGACAAACTTGGAACTAATATGGAAGATTGAAATCACTTAATTTCCTTGTGTGAATGTGGCACCATGTGACTGGGTGGTGGGTGCCTAATTTTTTGAGACAGTATAGTGATCATGTGAGGGTCACACTGAAAGTTGTGAGCAGCATCATGTTACACACTTTACACTGACATATTGTAGCCTATGGATTGTATGCCTGATTGTGCCATCTTGTATCTCTGACTTGAAATACAAGTCGAGTGCATCCGTGGTTTCAGGCTTCTGCTGCAATGTTGATCAGATCTGTGCTCTTCTGGGGAATTAAGGATTACTATTCGATGGCGTGTAAGTCCCCAGAACAGCGCAGCTCTCAAGTAAAGTGCTTCCACACAGAATTTTACCTACAAACCCTTTTATCAATATTTGCGGCCAGTGACATTTTGTTGTGCCACCGTGTTAATGTGACTGAATGTCTCACAAAAGAGAGCAATTTGACTGTGGATTTTGTTGTTGAACTTTGTGTATATGAAGATGTCTGTGTGAGTGGCAGCAGTTTGCTGCTACACAGACACCACTCATTGTTCTCTCAGCAGTCAACCAAGAAGTGCCAGCATATAATGGAACAAGCACAAATTTGAGTGCTTATCAAAGGTGCCTGTAGAGTGATGTTTGGACAAATCGCAGCACACCTTGCAATTGGACACTGCCATGTATGAGATGATACCAACTTTGGGATACTGGAAATTATGTTGTCACTGAGTTCCCCACTTGCTATTGGATGTACAATGGAGGAATATGTTGATCAAAATGGGGGATTCTGTGGAAAAGTGATACAACAGATCCAGTTACTGAGGATGATATCTGGTTTTGTACATGTGTGTTTGTTTTCAATTGGTATTATATAAACATAATCGTTACTTTTGGTATGGCCCTCATAACTGTAGTTTTCTAAAAAAGATGCCTTTCACCACATTGTCGTAGACATTTCAGTTAGAAGAAATGTTTGAATTTGTAATTCTTCTTAAGTTACTCTTGCTATTATTTTCTGTGTAAACCTATAGAAACTTCTATATTTTCAGCTTATAAAATATCCTGATTGTGGGAAGTATTCTAAGAAATATTCTCGTGGTCATCAGGGCTGTGGAGTCAGAATCAGAAGCAATTTTGGTGGGGTCGGAACTGGTAAAATTGTACGGACTCCGACTCCAACTTCGATATAAAATCTTAAATAGATACTAGCTACAATAATCATTAAACTTATACTTAAATATAGGTTATAAGTGTAAAGAGTAGCCTGATGATTCATGTGGTGGTGATGAAATGTCTTATGATACCATTCACCATTTTAGTAGGTTTACCATTATTAATACATACGGAGCTTTTATGAAGGAGTAGGGGTCAGAGTTGGGGATTTAAAAATTGAGGAGCCAGAGTCAGAGATTTTGTGTACTGACTCCACAGCCCTGCTGGTCATGTTACTCTTTTCAGTTAGTCATCTTTGATATTTTTGAACATGATATTTTAGGCTGTGCGATGGCTCAAGCAGGCAGTCACCAGCATGTCACTGTGGAGGCTTGGGTTCATTCCTGTTCATTGCCTCTGGTATTTGTTGTGGATAAAGTGGCTGTATGTTCCTAGACATAGAGAGGTTCTTAAATAAAGCCCTGTCCTTAACTTGATACTTATGTTCACAGTGGTATCTTGGATGCCCCAGTCTTGCACAAGGAATTCTTAACTCAGTTGGAGATACTTAACCATAAAATAAACTTTGCAAAAGAGCAGAGTTTTAAAGGTAATACATTGTATGTAACCTGTTTTCTAATTGGCTGTCTGTAAGTAAAGGCAGTACTACAACACTGCAATATATAGAGTGTTCATATAAAGAGACCAGTTTGAAAGGACCAAGAATTGCCTCTGGGTGGCACATGTGGTAGTGTTAAGGCCTGTTGGTTAGTGATTTCAAAAATTAATATAGTAGTGACCAGATTATTTGCTTGTTGTTGGCACAGGGTGAAGAGGCCAGATAGTAAGAGGAGGAAGCATTGCATGCACACTCCCGTGCATTTTCTGTCCTTTTCAAAAATGTCTGCCCTCGCTGATGCTATGAAAGTACTCACAAGAGAGTAAATGTTTTAAAAGTAGGTGTAACAATATTGTGAGGCGATGGGTGTATGGACTTTATCCATTGTCAGAAGAGTAAAATATTAAAAATTGAAATTCAGAACATTTTGAAAGCTGGCTCTGCTTCCATCTTCAGGTGAAGGGAGGGGGAGAAGAGAGGAGCACCTATTCAGTTGGGTTCCTGAGACAGAACTAGCCTTCATCATTGGACAACCCACATCGGCCAACTTCAGTTCCATAAGCACCCAAGACCAGGTTATGTCTATGAGAGATAACAAATCAAATCGCTGAAGGGAAATTAGTATTCCGGATATAAACTGGGAACCAAGATGAAAAAAATATTGTGATTCTTTTCGCCAATCCATGCCCAATATATAGGATGGGCCGGAGACCAAACGGAGATTTGTATGGGGTTTTTACATGAAATTGGTTTCTTCTGAGAATTGACCACTTCGTTACTAATAAGAGGGATCCAAATAGAAGAAATGTCTAAACTGGATTGACTGATTGGATTAGTTAGACACGCCATGTGAGCTGATTCCTTGTATTTCCTGTATCTGCTGCTACTTTCAATTTCCAAAATCCTGACTTCATCCCAGTCTACCCTGTGGCCCTCATCCCAAGCATGTTGGGCCAGTTTGGACTTTTCTAGAAGACCCTCTTTTAGATTGTGTTTATGTTCCTGAAGTTGCACAGCCAAAGGTCTGCCTGTTTCACCAGTGTAAGTGTGGCAGGACTTGCATTGGTGAAACCTTTTAGAATTTAGGTATAACAATGCCTGGCCATTCCAAGGTGAGCCCTAGCAGTGACCATGCTGTGCCCAGTTGGACTACGAGTATGTACAGTATTAGGAAGCTCACCTAGCAAGTAATCTTGTCACTACTGTACCTCAAATTGATGATATTATAAATATATGAGATCTGCGCTCCTTTGAGATGTTACGCAGCATAGAGTGGAATTCCATACTGACGTTTCGGGATAACCTATCGGTCACAGATAACCTATCGGTCACAGATAACCTATTGGTTACAGATAACCTATCGGTCACATCTTCAAGGGTTAAGAAGATGGGACTGCTAGGTTGTCCCGAAATGTCAGCACAAAATTACCACTGTACACTGCATAATATCCCAGAGGAACGCAGATCTCACCTACATCATGGCACAAGCCAGAAATCATGCATTATAAATATAATTCGGCACTAAACGTGTACTACTTCTCCTCCCAGGAACTCTGCTGCCAACTTGACCTCTTAGCCCAGCCATTGTTAGCAGTACATGAGCATTATGGGCTGAAGGGGTAGGTACACCATCCTGGTGAATTTGCCACTTCTGCAATCATTTATGATGCCCCATATCACAGAGACCTCTGAGCATAAATATTAACACCACTTTCTGCATGCTTGTATCCACTGACAGCAGCTTAATATTGTTTGTGGCCTAGATGTCAATTTATTTAGTGTTTATTGGTTTTATTACAGAAAGAGTGGCCTATTATGATGTGAAAGATGTTTTGGAGAAACTAAAGATAAAGGCAGTTACAAAGATTCGGGCATATCTGCTGGAGCAAGTTTACAAGTTCCGAAAGCCCATGGCTAACTACCAAGTGGCCCAGAATACACTGCTTAAGTACAAGTGAGTGCACACAGTAGTTATATGTTAGAACAGAGGTGCACAAATCCTGGAGGCCAGGTCGACCAGCCGACTAGATTTTGTACCTAATATTTGTGGTTCATCAGTGTGGAATGTGGTTCATGTCACCATTTTGGTGCCTAGAATTGTGAGGTAGATCCTAGAATTTTCAACAACTTGTGTACCCCTGCATCAGAACACCGATGTAACTGTAAAATCCTGCATTGCAGTGATGCATCAAAAAATTCAGTAGAACACAATTAAATCATTAAAGTGATTTATGAATAGCCTGAGCTGAAATTGTAGATTTGAATGGAGTAGTACAGGTATCTTGTTTTCACAGGTTCTTCTTTGAATTTGTTGCGACAAATGAACAGAATGTAGCACAAGAGGTGCGCAGCGAATATGTTGATACAATGAGTAAGATCTATTACTCGTATTTCAAGTCTTATTCTTCACGACTTGCTAAACTGCGTTATGAGGAAGCAGCAACAAAGGATGATCTTATGGGCATTGAGGACACGGGAGCATTACGTGGCAGTGGATTGTTTTATAAAACACCTCTGAAGCATAAGAGTACTGTGTTCACAATTGGCAGCCGTGGAGATGTGCTGAGTGCGCAGTTGGAAGCTCCCATTATTGTGCCTCATGCTGCACATAAGACTGAACACAGGGTGAGTGTAACTGCATGTAAAGATATACTGCATGCACAGCTGGAAGCTTGCATTATTGTGGCTCATGCCACACATAAGACTGAGCACAGGGTGTTTGTCAGTGTATTAACATATGCTGAGTGCAGAGGTGAAAGCTGGAGTAAAGGCACAGCCTGATGGAATGCAATAAAGCAGAGTTACTGTACTGAATATTCTGTGTAGTGTTATAGTTTCATTTTGCATTGCACTTTTTATTACAGTACCCTTTTGAAGCACTGTTTCGCAGTGAACAGTATGCTCTGGTTGACAATGCTTGCCGGGAGTATCTCTTCTTAGTTGAATTTTTCATGGTACAAGGAAAACAAGCTCCTAGTCTCTTCGGTCAGATCCTGGGTGAAACACTGAACCTGCTGGTGGTGAGTTTGTCTCATAAGAGTAATTTAAATATCTGAGCTGTAGACACATGTAAACAAAGAAATTGAGATTATCATAGCTATTGTTTCTTTGGCTTACACAAACATATGAAATATTGACTATACTTCTTAAGACTAAAGTAAAGACAGTGTGTGTGGAGGTCTAATAAAACTAGTACTAATCTGCCTCAAAGGCATGGACCCCAATTAAGTTGGATAAAATAGCCTTGGTCATGTCTGAGAAGAAAATTCTGAGGAGTATGTTCTGGACCCTGCATATTGAACAGCTGTGAAGTAGGTACGAACAATACATGCAAGGAACATGTAATGTCTAAATTTATTTAAAAAAAATGATAGATTGAAATGGTCATACAGGAATGGGAGGAATTACAGTTACATTAAGAAATTAAAGTTTATTTATGTAATTTATAAAAGGGGTTGGGAATAAGGATTTGAATCGCATTGCAAATCTCTACAGCTGTACTTACAAAATTCCTTTAACAGCCATGGCTTCCATATATTTTGGAAACAGTACAGATTTACAGCTGTGATGCGTGAAGCCTCGACAGTGAGTAGGTCCAGGCTCAGTAGGACTGTCAACCCACTGGGGAGGCAGAACACACACAGATTTACAGCATATTTGTGTGCTCTTTATTGGTCTGCAGGAGACAACTGGAAACAGAGGCCAACGGAAATTTACACTTTTATGTATATGAATACTAGGAAAAACAGTCTCTCTTTTACATATCTGTTCTCTCTGATCTGCAGTAATACAGGCCTTGTTCCACTGCATGTATTGAACTTGATGAACATAAATTTATTTCTTGTATCTTTGTTGCTCTTCATAACAATGTGTCTTATAACTGAAAGATTAAGTGATGTTACTCTCTTTATAATGACATGATTATTTCTTTTGCAGAAAAACCTGGAAAAATTTGTACAAGACTGTTATGATGCTATTGCACTCTTCTTGTGTATACACCTTATACTGAGATATCGGTTGATGTGCCACAAACGAGCAGTGCCAGCTCTGGATCAGTACTGGAACACTCTCCAAGATGTTATATGGCCTCGGTATGTACTTTGATGTTGTGGGAAATAAACACATATATTTCTAATCATCTATAATTTTTCAAGTTCCATTTCACCAAACACCATAGCACTGAGATTATCTGGAAGGTCCCCAGTGGTTATGAATGGAGACTTTTTTGGTTTTCTGGAGTTCTTCTCGTACATTAAACGTACCACTTTAAAATTTACTGCATGGATCACAGATCTGACTTCTTGACTTACCAACTTGGCATGGAGATGGAGGTAGCAGATTTCTGTGAAACAGTAGTAACAACCCCTGTGAGATAGTGTGGTGTCATAACCAAGACCACAGTTTTAAATCTTGTATGGGATTCTTCTTGCCATGAATTCCCAAGATTGTTGTGACACTTTATACGGTTTCAGGTTTGAATATATCTTCCGGTTGAACATTCAGAGTGTGAAGGACTGTGATCCAACAAAATTCAGCAAGGAAATGGGACCACACTATGTAAGTTGCATTGTCTCCATACATAATGGTAATGGTGAAATTATATCTCTGCTTAAGCGTCACCCAGTGGAGATGTATAAGGAGAGTGTAGATAAAGTGTTACATACATGCAAGCTCATCACTAGATGCATGTGAGTGATCAGTTCCATGGAGAAGTCTCATGGATGAATCTCATGGTCACTGGATTGGGGCTGAGTGTACTGGTTCTACAAGAGAAAAGTCTTACTCCTGTGCAGAACTAAATCCTCTTATTCTTGCACACAAACAATTATTTTGGTGGGTATTGTAGTTGATAAAGTTCTATGACAGATATAAAAGACAAGGTCCATCGTGTAAAGTCTTCAAATCAGTGGTAGTCGACATTTAAACTAGGCAAGGAAGTAAATGAGCTTGAATGTTAGCAGTGGTAACAAGTCAAGATGCACAAAGGTGAATGATTTGATATTGATTAACCTTTATTATACGAGAATGGGAATTTTAAATCTGCCTGTGCTAAAGAGTTCATTTCAATATTTTAATTTGGAGGTAAGAGTGTGAGTGTTGTAATAATGTGATGCATGGCCAGCTGAACCACGAACATGCACCACAAGGCCAGTAATGATTGAATTGTTATTATATGCTAGAAAGTTCTGTAGTGTTTTGATGTGGGTGTGATGCAGATTACACGGCGATATGCTGAGTTCAGCGCGGCTCTGGTAGGGATAAGTGAGAGTTTCCCTTCAGAACTGGTGAACAGGTTGTTAGCAGAACTGCAACAGGAAGTGGAGTGCTTCATCTTACGCATGGCAGCAGTCTTTCCACAGCGCAAGGAACAGCTTATTTTTCTCATCAATAATTATGATATGGTGCTTGGAATTCTTATGGTAAGACACAAAAGCCATTAAATGTACCTGTGTAATATTTAACTAGGTTTTCATAAGGCAAAGTATTTGAAGCCTAAGGTAATGAAAGCTAACCCATGGATAAAGCCATTCTTGAAAAGCCAGTCATTATCCACTTTGTCTGGTAATTCTGTTTTTATGAAGCCCAATGCTTCATGTTCAGTCAGAAGGCCATTGTAGCCCATTCACAACTTCACACCATATTTCTTGGAGATTCATTTTAATATTATTCCCACATCTATACCAAGGTTTTCCAACAAGTTTTTGTGTGAATTTCTCATTTGTCTGTGTCCCACGAATTTGTGGTTAGTAACATTTAAAATCATGCATTATGTAATTTTCTAAATCCTTTTGTTATTTACAGTTCCTTATGCCCAAATGTTTGTCTACAGAGTTTGTTCTCAAACACTGTCAATCTTTATTTCTTACTTGACACCAACATACAACAGCAGGCACACTTATTTGGTTGTATATTTCAGTCTTAGGTTTGTAGGTAGGGCATAAAGACAAAAAAAAAATATGTGAGTAAAGAAAATTTGGTGCTGAGAAAACTGAACTGGGACATAGTGAGTTGGAACATTGAAGGGAGGAAGGCCATATGTTACAAACATCCCAACAGTAGTTCACTGTAGGAGGTTTCAAGAACCCTTTATTAGTGTTTACTATATAGGAGTAGGGATTTTTAATCTCCCAGTACAATGGAGCTGCTGGCTGCATTTTAACTTAGTTTGGCACTAGTATTGCAAAACTTCAACACTCTGCCAGCTAGAACATACACATGCCTTTGCAGTAATTTAGGGCATGACCAGTACCTAAATTGCATCACTTTAGTTACAAGTTTCCAGTTCTGTTGGTTTGTCTGTGAAAGCAAGTGTTAGTTCTGGTATTAAACAAGATTAGAAATAGAAATTTTGATGCAAAGGAACTTGGAGGTTGGAGTTGTTTGTGTCACTTGTTTCTTTGCTATACGTGTATGCAGGAGCGTACAAGGGACAACTCAAAAGAGGCAGAGAGCTTCCGTGCACATTTGAATAATCGAAGCGCAGAGTATGTTGAGGAGATTTTGTCACCCCATTTTGGTGGTATTCTGCAGTTTGTGAAGGAGGGTGAAGCTCTTGTTGAAAAGGGCCAAGGAGATGAATTGAAACATCATGAAAGTGAGTCACTTTAACATTTTTATGCTTATTTTTGTAGCTTCCATAGAATGTTATTGTACACATGCTAACTAGGATGAATGGCCTTTCTTCCTTGGCATTCTGTATACTGCTGTTGCCAGCCTCAGACTTCTTACTGTCCTAATTGGTTCTTGTAGGAAAAGCGCTGGCCCTGGTGCAGTCTTTCTCTTCAGGGTGGAAACGGTCACTGGAGGAGTTGAATCGGGAGATCCTGTCTTCATTTCCCAGCTTAGTAACAGGATCCTCACTGTTGCAGCTAGCACTGACTCAGTTGGTGCAATATTATCATCGTTTTCACAAGTTGTTGTCACCTAATGCACGTACACAGCTCACTAATATTCATCACATCATGGTTGAAGTGAAGAAATACAAGACCAATTTTTGAGTTACATGTTGCAATGAGCTTAATGATTGGAGTACATGCAAGTTTCCTGCTGGTTGGATGGGAGTCATGTGATCAGGTCTTGAAACCCTGAAAATACATCCCATCTGTGTGTCATTTTGACAACGTTCATAGTCAGTGATCTCCAGATTGTGACTTATATTTATCTGTAGGGTTAAATTATTTAGGAACTCAAATCTCTTCTTTTAAATTTTGTGGTATATATTATTATGTTAAGAGTCAATACATCATGGCTTATTTCACCAGTCAGACAAAAATTCTATTCGCCAAACATTTCTCCACAAGAGAGACCATACTTCCCAAACCATTGCAGCTGCTCCACTCCAGCCTGCTTACTGTCACGCAGGACACAAGACGTAAGTTACCTTCCCTTGTTAATATGTAAAAATCACAGTACATGTCTGACTGTCATGCTGTGTGTAATGAAAACTTACAATGATAGCAGATAAGTGTCAACACAAAAGTAGTTTATTTCAGCAAGGAAATCTTAGGACAGTTGTTAATTTTACTGTTAAAATGGATGCGTTCCAATCCAAGATGTGTGTTCTCCCCATAGAGAAAAGCAATGAGACTGTATCGATAGTAAGTGTTGATGTAAAAATTAAGCAACAATTTAACAGCATGCTAAGTTAATACAGGTTCTTGTATTCCTGTATAAGGTACAGCAGTGTTGTAATGAAAGAGGGAACTGTATTACTGACTTTTGTGAAGATGAAGGAACTACAGTCCTGTGAGTCACCGGGTACTATTGCCTTCCAGTGTTACATCCCAGAATATTGCACTTATCACGGCATGATGATGTTATCTATATTCTCTGTGGCATGTGTAATTGTGTCCCAGTTACAGCCAGTTCTGCTCTTCAGGACTTCATTTGAGATTCTGTAATTTTTTAATATTTTCCTGTTCAAGTAATTGATGAACCTGGATTTTATAAGATTTGGATTAGAGGTAGTCGTAGTAATAAGTGTGTGTGAACCTGGAGGAGAAGCTCATGGGTAGATGGGTATATGTCACATATGTTTGAACCAGGTATGAAATTTCATTTTGCTTTACACAGAACACCCAGATTCAAAGAGGTTTGTCACTGCAGAATTTCATTCTGCCCAAAAATACTGTAATAAACAGCAGTAACACGGAACAAAACTGGGAAAATGAAGTGCAGTGAACAGACTTGGAGATTGCAACAGATTAAATTCGCGCAGGGCACATATATAGTATCATGTCATTGGTGCAGCTTAGACTAGAAGTGATTAATAACTTAGAAAAATTATATTCGGTCGTAGTGTCGCGAGTTTAAATATGCCTGTGGCGTCACAGATTAAAAATTGGCGCTCGTCGATAGGATGCATCAGAGATCAAAATTCATGTAGGCCGCGACAGAGTAGCAAGTGTAACCCAGGTACGAATGATCGATGACCGTGCGGGGGGCAACTTATACCGATCCACGGTTAATATAGCACAACACGTGGGATCCAACGGTATTTTAACATCTCAATACTGATCCGTTGAGGCGTGAAAGTTACATTTAATTCCCTACTACTGGGTAGTCCAGGGGTGGGGATGCCACCTTTCAGCCGCTGAATAGGCGTGCTCTGAAGCACCTCCTGTACCGATAAAGCCACTTCCACACTACCGTGATTTGGTTGCCAGAGTCTCGTTCGTTAGGGCAGATAGCACCGCGGTTAGGATGAGGTGTGGGTTGGAGAGGTTACGGAATGCACTTTACTACCTTTTGGACGAAGACGACTTGGAAGACTATTTGAGGAGGCCGAAACAGGTTAATCACAAACAACCTCGTGACGGATGATTATGATGATGATTAATACTTGTCGGTCGTTGTAGGATTCAAGCCGTCTATTCTGTTACGTCGTATCGACTGCTAGACAATCCGTCGTCGTTCTCACGGACAAGAGCTCGAGTAGAAATGTGTTTATCGATGTCTGCATTTCTGTGAGTGTTATGATCCGTGATGTATGCGTTACGGCGGTTTTGGTTGCTTGGGGAGGTTTGTGTTGATTGTCTGGATGTGTGACGGAATTCCTGCAAACTGGAATCAAGAATGCCTGCAGTATTACTTTCGATTGAAGTTGAAAATTTCAAATCCTACAAAGGAAGTGTTTCTATTGGTCCTTTGAAGTCCTTTACAGCAGTAATCGGACCAAATGGCTCCGGTAGGTTATCGTATACCGTGCATGTCTGTACTTGTCTAAGCACCGCAGCTGTCACAGGATACCCTAGCGTCTGCAGGCTTCCTGTGTGATAAGCGTGCCGTGCTCAGTAATACAGTAAATGAAAGCCTCTGTAGTAAGAGGTCTTGCTTTTGCGATAGTGATGTGTTACTTTTGGAGGTACTGGGATTGAATGGTACACATCAGCGTCTGGTTTGATGTGTCATGAATAGAATGCAGAACAAAGTCACAGCATAAAGATAACATGATAAATCCATTGGAAGGGTGGCAGAGGTCAAATATTTGCGAACAGCCATAACAAATGAAAATTGCTTTAGTGAAGGAAGTAAGAGCAAATGGAACTCGGGGAATGGCTACTGCCTGTCTAGAATATTTTATTTCCCGCTTTCTGTCCGAAAATAGAAAGATTGAAAGACACAACCCTAATTTTGCTTCTTGTTTTATATGCGTGTGAAACTCGGTCTCACCTTGTGGTAGGAACATAGGCTGAGGGTGTTGGAGATCAGGGTGCTGAGCAAGATATTTTGGCCTAAGAGTGACAAGGTAACAATGTACTGGAGGAGGTGGCATTGTGAGGAGCTGCACTCAACACCAAATATTGATTGATAAAACAAAGAAAAGTGAGTTGGTGGGACATGTAATATGTAGGGGGAAAAGCAAAGGTGCATACAGGGATTTGGTGGGGCAATTTGAGGGAAAGAACCAACTTGAAAGACCTAGGTGTAGAGGGGGGATAGTATTAAAATGAATGTTAAAGAAATAGGATGGGTGGCATGACTGGATCTGGCTCAGGATGAGGACAGGTGGTGGGCTGTTGTGAACATGGTGATGGGCCTCCAGCTTCCAAATATGTGGGGAATTTGACTGGCTGAGGAACTGTTGGCTTCTCACAAAGGACTCTGCTCCACAGAGTTAGTTAGATTTGTAAATTTTTATGTGATTGGCAGCAGTCGAGCACTTTGATGTGTTACGGTGCTGTCATCAATCATGGATGGTGGCAGTGTGTAGGCTGCGCCAGGTTCCAGTTTGCATTTCATTAATGTTGCCTACAGACGGTTACAATGATTTTTTTATTTGATATGTATTTTACTTTTACAATACAGTGAGATGATATGTGTTGCAGTAGGTTGGGTTACAGTGGGGTAGGTTAGGTATGGTACTTTATGTTAACCCACTTTGGTTAGTTGAGGATAATTTAGGATAGGCTGTGTTAATTTAGGTTTTATTTTTTTGAGAGGAGCCATGCAGCAGATACTACACATGCACCACAGCCTTAAGGCTTCTTGTGCAACCCTAAGATGAAGATGATGATTTTTTGTCCTTTTCCTAGTAACGGAACATTGGTGGAATAAAATTGATAGGGGAAAACTGAAGTACTCAGGGGAAAAACCTGTCCCAGTGCCACTTAGTCCACCACAAATCACACTTGGACTGACCTGGGATCAAACCTGGGCCTCTGCAGTGGGAGGCCAGCAGCCAACCTGGTGTGGCCTAGGTTGGGTTACATTATGTTACTTATGTAGACAGCATCATTTCTGTCACTAGTTCCACTTAATTAAGCACGGGGTAACTATTTTCGTTATACATCAACATAATTATGGACCATGTTTCAGGAAAATCCAATTTTATGGATGCTGTCAGTTTCGTAATGGGTGAAAAGACATCCAGTTTAAGAGTTAAGAGACTGAGTGATCTCATTCATGGAGCATCAATTGGCCAGCCTGTGTCTCGATCGTAAGTGAGAGTACTTTATATCTGTTCAGGGCTGCTATTAATTAGTGACAGTCATCTCACTCACAATGCATCATTTGGTCAGCCATGTTTCAAAGATGGGTATCATTGTATTATGTTTGTATAAGTTTAATATTACTCATTGGTTGTGTGTATACAGATAAGTCCTAGTATAATTAATGTCACTGGAACAACATTGTTAGTGCTGTGTATATATATTGTAAGGTTTGTTCTCAAACATTGTTAATCACCCACATAATAAAAAGTAATGAAGAAACCTGAGAGTATTATGACAATGTGAATTGTGAGTAGGGACACCCTCTGGAATGTCATGTGAACGAAATACAAACTCGGTTATAATGACATCAGTTTGGAAAATAATGTCTGTGTCTTCTCTGTTCTTTGTGCCCACCATTTGCAACACAACTGCCTGCTCTAGGAATACTAGTACAATAATCTTTTAACATTTAATACTGGTAGTAGACTGCTCACATCTAACTGTGAGGAATGAATTTCACAATACCCAACACTACAAGAATTGCCCTTAGTCTTAGATGTATGGTAGGTACTATGCTTTGTACTTAGGCCTACCTTGTTGGTGAATCTGGTAACAATTAGATGTTTGGCTGCTTGCAGTGTGTAGCATCTGGCCTCATAATTGGCTCTGAATATGTTAATAATATTATCTTAAAATCATGGTGACAAGTGTTGTAGTCTTCCTTGACAGTTGGTATTGCAGAGGAAATGCATCCGCCTTTGCTGTGTTTTTATCAAACATTTATTCCAAGTCCTTAGAAATGACGCTTGTTCTCTGTGTGCCATTTACTGCCACATTCTTGTACAACATACAGAACAGAGGGCAATGTTTCCTGCTGCTAACTAAGCATCTACATGGTGGCTGGCTGGAATGTGCATAGTTTACTGGTTCAGTCTACTACAGGTTAATTAAAATAGTTTTCTAGTCTGTGACATCACAACTATGATTTATGTTCCATATCACCTCCATATGAGGTGTTATTTGGATTTGTAAGGAACACCAAACACATGTGAATTTGTTATTGGTTGAAGTGTGTTTGTATTCTGTGAGATATCAGGCTTCTGCTACTGGTAGTTGAGGCTGTGCTGCTTCTGAGTTCACAGTTACAAAGTATGCATGCCTTTCTGAAAATCGTACCCTCTTCCCACATCACAATATAATTTAGTCTTGAAACCACATAGTTTCCTCATATTTTACAGTGCATCAGTGACAGCAGTGTTTGAGTTGGGAGATGGAACAGTGAAACGATTTACTAGAATAGTGCAGGGATCTTCCTCTGAACACAGAATTAATGGAGAGGTAACAAATTTTAATTTAACTTTTTCTTTTGTCTGATATAATAGTGATGATATCTAGTTCATCGCCCTTGATCAGGAATGAACAAAATGTTTATAATGTTACTTTTGTATGTTTTATTACGCTTTATAATGTTATGTTTGTTTATTATGTATTTTGTTATTTTGTGTTCAGTACCCTTAGTAGCTTGGGGTAAAGTGGCTGGGACATGAAACTCATCACTCATGACCATGTAATGTTGAGGTTAAGAATGAATGGAGCTATGCCTCCACTCCTCAGTATACCTCATGGTAGGTACAGGCACAAGTTTACTTCTAGCCTTAGTAGCTTTACAACTTCAAAATTATGTTCCCATTCGTGTTATGTTGTACCATAAATTAATGCTGCTGTTGTGTTGAACTGTCAGAAAGTGTAATGAAGGCACTGCACTCATTAAAGAGACAGTGATGAAACAGAATTACTTCAGTGTTTTTTTATATTTCAGTAATTCCTCAGCATCTTTCTTTATCTTGTTTTAGCCAGTAACAAGTCAAGTTTATCTTCAGGATCTAGAGAAATTGGGTATTAATGCAAAGGCCAAGAATTTCTTGGTGTTTCAAGGAGCAGTTGAATCAATTGCCATGAAGAATCCTAAGGAAAGAACAGCTCTCTTTGAAGAGATTAGTGGGTATGTTTGTATAATAATGTACCTGTTTACTAAATCTGTGTGGGAATTATTTTCAGTGTATTAATTTGAGGTTTTCATTAAATGGAGGATGTGCAAAATTCTGTCAAGAAACATCATCTCATCAGACCTACTGTGTATAATTGTTGTGAATTTATTTCTTTACCGAAGTAGTGAGTGTGAAATAAACATTTAAAAAGAGCAACTGTTTGTACATAAGTAAATGCAATTACACAGTTGACACTATCAGACTTGTGACATAATATTGTGTGAAACAAACACTGACAGAGCCTCATGGAAGAATCAAAAACAACTGTGATGTCATAAATGGCATGGGTTCTGCACGTGTTCAATATGTGAGTTACTTGCCAAGGATTGTTGCATCACAGTTGCACTAAATTGAAGTATAACTTCTTGAAGGTTGATGTTATACCTCCATTAAGCCGTATGCCTTCGTGGTGTGGTGCTGAATCATTAATTATATAGTGTATATTGATTGAGCCTCTGACAGAAATAAGTACCAGGGATGTCTCCTGGGGCATAAAAGCAGCTGGTGCATAGGGTTGATGACCTTACCACCTTAACGTGCTGATTTTCTGGCAGTTCTGGGGGGCTCAATCTCCTGGAGCCCTAAGGGCCTGTCCAAACCTGTAATGGGAAAGCTTTACCTTTACCTTATAATGCATATTACCCTAGAGATGATCATTTGCTTTGGAGGCTGTATGTAAATTTGCAGATTCTTGCAAGTTGATAGCATTGTTTTTGATGCTCAGGTCAGGTATTCTGAAAGATGAGTACGAACGTCTTCGTTCTGAGATGCTGAAAGCAGAAGAGGAGACTCAGTTTACTTATCAAAAGAAGAAAGGCATTGCTGCTGAGCGAAAGGAAGCAAAGCTGGAGAAAGAGGAGGCTGAGAAGTATCAGCGACTGAAGGAAGATTTGGTATAGTATATGAAGTTTGAGACAACGAATATACACAACTGTTCAGTAATGAATTCTATGCATGCTTGCGTCCATTAGTATCCATGAAGTTCTCAAACATCCTGCTATTTCTTGGGTCACTTAGTAATTTTCTGGTGCTAATATATTTTGAGGTGTGTATAGTGTTTCTGTCTCTCTTATCATATTACATAGTTTAGAAGTTACTGTTCTTTTAGTGAACTGATGTAAAATATTTGTGCATAGTGTAAAGTAGGACCAGAAGTGTCAGAATGGAAGTGGTAAAGGGTTAGAACCAGACTAATTACATTGCAGTTAACTTCACAGACATGACTAGTCAGAGGGTATGATACATAAAGTATTGTGTCAGTCAAACAGACTAGTCAATGTAGTAGTAAGATATTGCTGTTACTTGACAGTAAAATATTTCGTCATGATTACAGTCTGATAAGCAAGTGGAGCTGCAGCTGTTCAGACTGTATCACAATGAGAAAGATATAGAACGGCATGAGCAAGATCTAGAAAAGAAGCAACATGAACAAAAGAAGGTGGAGAAGCGCAAGGAAAAAGCAGAGGAACAACTGAAAGAAAAGAAGAAAGAATGTGGTAAACTTGGTCGAGAGTTAGCCAAAGTGGAGCAAGATATTAGAGAACTGGTAGGTGGCACATGTTTGTTGTCTTTCAATAATGATTGAATTTCTTGTCTGTATTTCTGTTGCAGTGAAGCTTCCATCATCAGCATTCCTCTGAAGCAACTTTCATACTATGTACATGTGTTGTAAGAAATGTGAATGCTTGTAGGGTTGCTGGTTTGAAAGTTCTGCTTTAACAAGTTTGTCTGTTAAGGTGTTACTTTATAATTTTGCAGTTTAAAATCCTGTGCATATTTATAATACTGTTTTCCTGTAAGACTGGTTGTAGTATATGATAATTTGAAATCACATTAGTTGGATTGTACTGTTTACATAATCCTTCATTTTTGAATTTTCATCACAGACTGTTGAATCTGTTCCAAAGTCACATTTGTTGTATGAAACGACAAAAACACATCGCATGTGCCTTCCTGACAAAGTAAAGGAGAATACGAGTTGTGTATCCTCTTGAAAAGGCATCTTCTGTTTGTTCAGTCTTGATAAGGTCATAGAAACCTCTCAGTCACTCCCTGAAGGAATAGAGGATGCCTCCCAAATAGGATACACAAGTTTGACATTATGGCCCTTTTGAGGGCCACATGCTATGTCAGTCTTTTCTGGTCACCCTGTTGCTTGGTATGTTTATGTTTGTATTACAGGTTTGAATGATAATTTTCTGCATGAAGTTAGTGCAGTTCTTTATGAGTTTAAAAGATCATTTGTCTTGTAAATATTCACTTTTTCAGGAAGTGGAAATAAATAAGAAACGTCCAGCATTCATTAAGTCCAAGGAACGTGTAGCACACATCCAAAAGAAATTAGACTCAGCACGTAAGTCTCTGGCCCAAGCAAAGAAGGCAGATGCAGCCCATGAACAGGATATTCGTGAACTGGAAGATGAGCTTGCAGAAGTAGACAGGAAGAGAAAGGAGTATGAAGATATGGTGGCTGGCGAGTCCCAGAGTCAGGGCAAGGATGTACATCTGGAAGATGCACAGGTGAGAGTAGATATTAGTAACAAGAGACATGTGTAGGTGGGAAGTGTTGAGTTCTTTAAAGTACTGTATTACCTGTGGCACAGAGTTTTCTGCACTTTGAATCCGGTCATCTTTGTCACGTCAAGAGAGGAATTGTTTATAATCTCATTAATGTTGCAAATAATAAGTGCAAGAAGAAGCATGATCTGATCAGTGAGGTACATTATACGTGGCTTGGTACTGAATGGGTATTTTTATGGTTGTTTTATCCTTTGGCTTGTTTTAATTATTTAATCATTCAGGTTAATTAAGTAATTTGATTGATTGATTGATTTAATTAGTCTGGTTAATTTTTACTGTAAATGTGACAGTAAAAATATAGGTTCAGGTATGAGGGTAGTTTTACACAGGGGCATATCAGAGTGAGAATTTCTTTGTAGTCTTGAAGACAGAAACAAAACCCACTTCAAAAACATTATGGTGCTTTTATGAAAAAAAAAATCATAAGAGTCCAAATAAGTAGCCTTAAGTGTGTCCCAGTATCATCAAAGAACTTTAAAATTGCTTTAACCACTAATTTGTTAAGTATTTAAAATAAAACGCATGGAAACATTTACCTTGACAGAACATTAGTACTTCTTTTTAGTGTGTGTATTTAATTTTGTGGTAGCACATTTCAAGGATCAGTTGTCCTGATTAGTTGTCTGTAGGTTGCAGAGTACCACCGGCTGAAAGAGGAGGCTGGAAAGCAGTCAGCCATGTATCTACAGCAGCTGGACTCTGTGAATCGAGAGCAGAAGTCTGACCAAGATCGTTTGGATAATGAGTTCAGGAAGAAAGCTGAATTAGAGAACCGATTGCGACAGAAGGGGCATGAGAAAGATGAAGCTACAAAGCGTGTGGAAAAACTAGCTGAGCATATTAAGTGAGTGCTCTCTCATAAGAAGTAATGACAAAATTGAATTTCCTCATGATTTCAGCCTGAAGTCGAATGATAGTCACGCAGCTAGTCAATGAACTCCCTGCCTTTTATGGAACCCAAATATGCATTGTAGTGTTCACAAGGACCTGTCTGCAGTCAGTGCTGAGCCACGTAACTCCAGTTTATGCTGTCCCATCCTGTTTCTTCAAGATCCGCTTCAATATTATCCTTTTGTTTACATGTAGGTTTCCCAGGTTGTGTCTGCTGTTCAGGTTTGCAGGCTAAAAATTTTGTATTGACCCACGTAACATTTTTGAACATAATGTATTTTAAACGAAGGGTTGTTAGGCCTCTGTCAACTGCTTGTTTAATATATTCAGATCTAGTCCCCATATCTGGAGACTCTCTCCCCAGTCTCAGTTAGCAAACAATTTTCTCTGTATTACCCAGTAATAGGGTGATCTTGTTAATTTGACTTACGTAGCAAAGAAATTTAGTGACTTATAGGCCATTCTGAAAATGCAGGTCATAGGTGTATGTTTTAGTTTAAGATTTATGTTTGACAAATTTGTTATCTATTTCAGGAGCAGTGAGACAGCCTTGGAAGAGCAGCGACGCATGCGTGAGGAGTTGCAGTCAGATGTTGGAATGTCGAAGGAGAGAGTACAGGAGTTGCAGCGGGAACTGGAGAGTGTTGTGGAACAGCTGGGTGATGCCAGAGTTGATAAACATGAGGATTCTCGTCGTAAGAAGAAGCAGGAAATTGTTGAGAACTTCAAACGGCTGTATCCTGGAGTGGTATGCTTCTCCCCCCTCCACCTAGTCTGTAACTGAGGGCATTTCTCAACATTCACATATTTCTGTCTTCAAATCATGTCAAAAAAGAGTCATTTTGATACCAGTAATACTTATTATGCATTAGCATTACTTTTACTTGTACAAGGTGCTGTCAAATGGTATATCAAGGAAAGTGGCTCAAGTGGTAATGCTTCTGACTTGTTTTTGGAAGAACTTGGTTGGAGTCTTAATGTTGTCTTTTGTGATTTTTCTGAAACACTTCAGATGAATTTTGGGGTATTATCTCAAAATAGGTCCCTATCACATGCTCTACAGTCCTTTCCTGTAAACTGAATGTAATCATCCTAGCATATTGTTTTCATATTCAAAGGGTGCTGAAATTCATACAGCATTGTTAAATAAGCTGTGATTCACCCATATTAGGAAAGTGAGAAATGTGGAAATACTTAACTTGCAGAACAGGAGCAGCAATGCTGGCAACTCTCCTACACAGGCAGCACTGTTTGATGTAGGTACATAGATAACATGTTAAGTGTGTTACCTTCCAAATTCACGCATTGAAAGAAAACAGTTTCAAATGGCTCTTAAATTCTTCAAGTCAAATGGTGCTGGAAGGTTACAGTATTTTGGCCTGTGACATTGTACTGATTGGTCTGAAGGTACCAACATTTTGGAGGTGCTTGCTGCCTCCATCTTCAGGCTTTTCCAGGATGGGTGGGTTCTGTGGGAAGTTTGGATATTGTAGAGGGGAAGTGTAGTATAGTTGATTGCAGTGGTAGTAGCAGTGGAAATGCGGATATACTTCAGTGCCCTGAATGGAATTGAAACCCATGATACCACGTCTTAAGCAAGTGAGGGTAGTACATGAATTAGACTGCAGCCACTGTGATCATGTTCAAGAGTTTTATGGTGTTAACCTTTAAATGCCGAAGGTCCCCGATCGGGGACTCCGTGTAGGCATTTAAATCTGCCGAACGTCCCATAAAGGGGCTGCGAATGTTGTGTCAAATTTGGAAGCAATTTGTTTCACTCCTGCACCAGGCACAGTTAAACTCTGCTATGCTGTAGGTCCCTGAAGGTCAGGACTGCCTTGTGCAATCATAATTTTTCCTCCTTCGCCCCTCTAGGGCCCCCCAACATTGATGATTCAGTCGTCAACAAGTTGGATAAATACGCAGTTAGAGCTGAGTAACACTTCCAGACCAAGCAAGCCTCTGTTTTTACAGCTGATACTGGAGTCGTGTGTGTGTTGAATATGAACAGTGGGCTATGTAACAAACACTAATTGGCCAGCACAATGGTTTTCAGTGGCGTATGTGACACGTATTGTCTGGAACAAACTAATACACAAAAGCTGGGGATATCCACGAAAATGGATGTTTGCATGTATACGAGGTCTGACAGACATGCCTGTTCTAGTTGTGGGGCTCTCTGTAGGGGTTTGGGGGCAGTAATGTGCGACACACAGCCATCAAACGTACTAAAAATTCCTCTGCACCCTCAAATACTAGGAATTCTACAAACATTCACATTGCAGCCTTGGATCTGTTTTGCTGTCATCGTGTAAGCTGCCCATTACTTGGGGTATCAGATTTATCACCGCACAGCAATACAGAGCAGTCTTTGTAGTAGGTAGATGAGAAGTTCAGCGAGCAGTGGCCACAAAAAAAAAAGTCAGCTGGGGGATGTGGGACAGAGGGTTTTGCCCGGAGAGCAACTCCACATTCCTTTCTAAAAATAGATTGGCGTAACATTTCACACCAGCTGAGTTTAGGTTTCTCCAGCTGTGCTCAGACCGCACGAACAGTCTTGGTGGGTCAGTACTGCCTTCACGCGCCTGTAATTACATCCTGCAATGGCCAGCAGAAAAAGGAGACTGGATGACGTAGCCATAAGGGAATACCTGGTTGCCGATACCGACTCCTCATCAGGTGCTGAGGCTAGTGATTTTGAAGACAAATCTTATGAATCAGAAGAGGAAGAGGAACAACAACAACAACAACAACAACAACCAGCCTCAGTACCAGAAGATGAGCCGCAAGGTGCAACAAGTGGCGGAGGATTTCCAACCTGGGGACCGCCTCAAGGAAGGAACATCACTGTCCATCCTTTTGTTGGTCCAGCAAAAGGTGTAAAAAGGAGTGAGGCTCCACACATCAACAAAGACAGTTCACCACTGTCTGTGTTGATGCTGTTTTTTTTTCACAAATTTTTCACCTGCTGGTGGAACGGACAAACCTGTACTACCAGCAACACGTGGACAAACAAGCCGGACCTAGCCGCCGACTGCCTGATATTACAATGTCAGACATGATGACTTTCATTGCCTTGGCTCTGCAGATGGGACACGACTTGAAAGACGCACTTCATGACTACTGGTCTCGACTTAGACGGGTACACGCCCCCTTTTACGGTGAGACCATGACATGAGACAGGTTTCTACACATACTGCGTTTTTTGCACTTTGCAGACAATGCACAGAGACCCGACCAAGGCGAGGAATATGACCGACTGTGGAAAATAAGGACCATTTTTGACACACTGAACCAGGCCGATGCTAAATTCTATAACCCTCTGAACGTTTGGCTGTAGACGAGGTGATTGTAAAATTTAAGGGTCAGGTTATCTTCAGGCAGTATATTCCCAAAAAAAGGAAATGTTTCGGCATCAAAATTTACAAACTGTGTGACGACTCAGGTTATACATATGACATGAAAGTTTACTCGGGTAAAGACTCACGCTCTGCCACTGACGAAATGACTGCAACACACACAACTGTCAGACATTTGACTGGCAGAGTTGAAGGCTTAGGACACAAAATGTTTATGGACAATTTTTTTTCATCTCCGAGACTTTTTGATGACTTAGAGAGATGTAAAATAAATTTATGCGGGACAGTACGGCCTGACAGAAAAGACATGCCCCCATACTTCGGACCGAAAAAACTAAAATTGAAAAGGGGTGACGTAAGGGTTAGGACCAGGGGAAATTTGACTGCACTAGTTTGGAAGGACAGACGAGACGTTTACGTGCTGACTAACATGGACCCACCACCACCAGAAGGGAATTTTTGTGAAAACAAACGCACTGTGAAGCCTCACTTTGTGGCACGGTACAACCGACATATGGCGTACGTTGACCATTCGGATCGCATGGTAAACACTTATTCCATGTGTCGGCGTACTTTCAAATGGACCACGAAATTATTTTTCCACTTTCTGGATCTGACAGTACTCAACAGTTGGATTCTGTTATCTTCATGCGGAGCCAAATATACGCACCGAGATTTCAGATTCCTCCTGGTGAGGAATTTGATCGAAGAAGCTGGAAGAAATCCAGATCGCCCCACCCCCAGTCTAGTTGGAAGATCAAGTGCGACTGACACAAATGTTTCGAGACTAGACAGTCGCTACAACAAGCACTGGCCAGCTAAGTCAAACAAAGTCTGGTGGCGTGCTTGTTCAGCTCGCGGACAGCGAAGAGGCACTGTGTACAAGTGTGCCCAGTGCAATGTCGGGTTGTGTGTGGTACCTTGTTTCACTGAATATCACACAAAAGTGAATTTGTGTGTGTGTGTGTGTGTGTGTGTGTGTGTGTGTGCGCGCGCGCGCGCGTGCGTGCGTGCGTGCGTGTGTGTGAGTGTGAGAGAGTGTGTGAGTGTGTGAGAGTGTTAGTATGTGAGTGTGAGTGTCAGAGTGTGAGTGTGTGTGTGTGTGTGTGTGTGTGTGTGTGTGTGTGGGGGGGGGGTGATAGCACAGTGATACAAGGTGCCACGGATCTTCTGCAGCAACCAGACTTATGGGAGTAATACAGTACTTACACCACATTTTGTATAATGCATGCAATTTACGGGCCTAAATTTATTAAAGAAATTGATTAATATTTTTTCCCGAATTAAGCAATTCATAAACACACGGCTACATTTTGCGGCTTTAAGTTTGAACAAAAAGTCTATGAGATATGATTTTTTATCTAAGAGCAAGCGTAAAAATTAAATGCCCGGTAGAAAAAACTCTGGCTGCTGGACCTGCGCCGGGGGATTTAATTTCGGCCTCAGAGTGTTAATGATCATTTTTGCGTGTTTTCTGGGAGTTATGTTTTTCTTTGCTTGAAACCCTGTGAAACTGAATATCTCCTAACAAAATAATGTACCATGCTTTAGGGAGTGGACTTTCTGTATTTCACTTGTCATGTTATTGTCATTTGAAACTTAATCTGTGACAGTTTGTCATGTTATTTGAAGTATGTGCTGTTGATAAGTGTTACAGTCCATTTTTTTTTTTCATTGTACATGTTTCTTTGTAGATATTTGTTCCCTCTCTTACTTTTAGCTTAAACATAAAGGGCAACTGTGGAATATGTCTGTTTGCAGTTTGACCGTATGATAAACATGTGTCAGCCAATCCACAAGCGATACAACGTTGCCATCACCAAGGTGCTTGGAAAGTATATGGAAGCAATTGTTGTGGACACTGAGAAGACAGCCCGTCAATGCATCCAGTATCTCAAAGAACAAATGTTGGAGCCTGAAACCTTTCTTCCACTTGACTACATTCAAGCCAAGCCACTTAAAGAAAGACTACGGTAAGTAGACTTAAACAAGGTTTGAGGTTCTTGGAGTATATTGAAGGTAAAACCTTCTGGGATCTGTGAGTAGTCTGGTAGACAGCAGGCACCTCCAGAAACATTGATATATATCTGCTAGACTATGTGTCATTGTAAGCCACATGACCATATCTTAGACTTAAGTTTGTGAGTGTGAACATCATAATTGTATGGTATGTTGCACTCTGATGACATGAAGAAATGTTGTAGAGAGGATAGAAGTTTGTGTATCTTTACACTTTACTGTGTAGGAACATAAAAGAGCCACGTAATGTGAAGCTGCTGTTTGATGTGCTGCACTACGATCCTTTGGATATTAAGCGAGCTGTTTTATTTGCCACAAATAATGCTCTTGTTTGTGAAACTCCTGAGGATGCTATGAAAGTTGCATATGAAATGGACAAGAACAGATATGATGTAAGTACTGATACATGGAATTGATTCATGATTAACATGGAAAGGCTGGTGGGATACAGTCTGAAGTGTGCAGTCCCACTGCAATGGTGTACAGAGTGAAAGGTAGTAAAGTGAACATGAAGTAGAAATTAGTCACGGCATTCAAGAATTTACCAACATTTTCATGCAGAATATTATGGGTGAATTGTTACTTTACTTGCTTTGCCTGTGTGTAATTCTGAGGGTAGAGGCCGGTTGCTGTGATGTGTTTTGAGCACTGCTATTCAGTTAAACGTGTACTATTAAATGAATTTAAAGGAAACACATTTTTTTCACTCATAATGAAATTCTCCATACATCTCTGAGCTCTGACTTGTAATAAAATTGTTGCATAGGTATGCAATCTCCTTTCAGAATTGTTGTATGTATCTGAAAAAGAATAAACAAATGATCAATTGATATAACAGAATGTACTGTATTTGAAAATTTGTAAGTACAGTCAAACCCTTTGTGGAATATTGATTGTAGAAATGTATTGTATGAACTACAAGCAGAAAGATAATCATAGATCATATTTGTGTCTAGAAGTATTAGTGTAGTAGTTTAACTGTTGCGAATAATAGAAAGAACGTTCTTACATATGTATTGTATTTTGGTAAGATAGCAGTTACTTTAAGGGTAAAATTTTAACTGATCTGTGAGGCATTGCCTTTCAGCTATGAGTGAGCACTGTAGTAGTTGCTGCCTTTCCTATTTGGTCAGCTGTGACAGTAGTGAGACTGCAGAAATGAAACATTGTAGAGTGTAGGTTACCTGTCTGCTTGCAGCAGGTCTGCCTTAACATGCAGTTGTTTCTCTGTAAACACAGGATCCAATATTCCTCTTGCACGTATGGTGCACAAACACCAACCCTACATCCTGGAAGAAGCTTTATTATGTCTCTCTCCTGTGCTCCAGTATCTGT
The DNA here is from genome assembly GCA_013340265.1 of Coptotermes formosanus. Taxonomy (NCBI): domain Eukaryota; kingdom Metazoa; phylum Arthropoda; class Insecta; order Blattodea; family Rhinotermitidae; genus Coptotermes; species Coptotermes formosanus. The sequence goes on along the minus strand of BLKM01011323.1, from coordinate 654,499 downwards.
TGCTCCACATTAGATCTTTATTCAGATGAAACTGACAGTTTCCCATATTCGTGGTGTTAGGATAGAGCTCAGTCTCTGTCACTTCCCTGATAAAATTCAGAAATAAATCTGCTGATTTAAAAGAAGGCAGTTTGTACTTCCATCTCTCACTGCAGGGAACAGTGCAGTATCACACATTTTCATGTTGTAGGCAGTGGCACTTGATGGTACATTTTACCAAAAGTCTGGAATTATCTCTGGTGGCAGCTTGGATCTGGCTCGCAAAGCAAAACGCTGGGATGAGAAGCACATGTCCCAGCTAAAGGCTACTAAGGTATGTGACATTACTTGCTATGTGTATGTACGTGTAGAACACCTGAATGTATGTGTGGGTATTCAGGTATTCCCTACTGTCCATAAGAATGGAATGTTGTAAAGTTACTGTAGTTATGGATAATAAATTTAAATTATTACCTTCAAGTTTTATATGTGATACAAATAATAAAATTGTGTTGGTACCTGTAACTGGACATTGAAACTGACTAAATATTTTTCAGATGCGTCTGAAGAATAATGAGGCTCTGTTTGCATGGGGCATTTGTGGTAGTCGACTGTACTTTGTGTATCGCAGAATGTAGTCGCTCTTCCAAATGTGAGGTTGATGTTAGGGCAGTAGTGTATAGCTAAGAACAGTCCTCTTTAAAGATATGAATAACTAGGCAGACAATATGCTAGTGATGCAAAGTTTTATCATGCATGCTCGGTTATCACAAATATCTCACTGCATCAAATTGTTTCCAATAATCATAATGGAGACAATTCATTTTATTGATTTGAAGGAAAAACTGACTGAGGAACTCCGGGACTCGATGAAGAGATCACGTAAAGAATCTGAACTAAACACAGTGGACTCTCAGATACGAGGTCTTGAAACCCGCCTTAAGTATTCCAAGACGGACAGGGAGAAAACTGTAAGTAGTGGTTGATTTCAGTAGTTGTATTAGAAGTATAATGCAGTAAGAAGCATCAGTTCCAGTTCCTTTAAGTGTGTCAGTAAAGATGGCTGACTGTAGAAAAGTGAAATATGTATTTGCTTGCAATATTGAACGTGTGATGCTTACATAAATGGCCTGATTCTGTGAAAAGAAAAAAGTCACATCATTAGCCTTTAATGAAATGATCACAGTGCGACATGGTCAACAGTGTGTAATTAGATAGAGTCCTCTGAGCAGTGTGATTTCCCATCCAGGAAGTCCTGCCAGATTCCTTTTAGAAGATAAGAAACCCAGAAGATGGGAGGCCGTGGGCTGCATTGGCCTGTATGTGCCATTGAAGAAGACAAACTTTAAATGAGTGTGGTCAGTTTAAAATTAGGCACATTTAGACTTCACTCTATTCTGAAACATTGTGAACAATTTTTTGCATGTTCTATCCATACTGTCACTGCATCACTCTAAAATCAGATGCTTTCAAGGAGACGTTTTGTGTTGGAAACATGGAGAATGTATACAGCACCAGATTAGACAAGAATGCTGGATGTTTTATCACTGGTGTTTGTGTTTTGGTCAAAATATTATCTATCAAGGGTGTTTTGTGTGGGTGAATTCATTGTGATTCAAAATCTGCTGAGCCATCCAAAGGTTTGATGTCTTTGAATGACTGCCTGACTGTAAATGCTTTAAATTTAAGTAGAATGCATGGCTTACCATGTTTCAGCAAAACATATTCACAGTCGGTAATTCTTTTGCCGTCAAAGAAGCAGATGGGTAGAGTAGTACCTTTGATTTTGACATTCACACTGTTTTATTCCTGGAGTCTCTGGAATTTTTCAAGGCAGCCATTGGCATTTTGTGTGTGTCTTACTGGAAGACTCTTCAGCAGAACTGATTCGCACCCCTGAAAGGCAGAGTTATCCTAAGAGTCTTTCAGATAGCACATAGCAGACTTTCTAACAAATGATTGCAGTGTTGCAGCAGTGGAACACGTACTGCAACTGCAAAACACACTCAGCTCTAGTGTTTCACACAAAATGTCTGAATTGTGTAATGACATTATTTAAAATGTGCCAATGCGCTGCTGTTGCCATTTTATCCACATACACTTCATGCTGGCAGGCACATGGTGTCGCAGCTGGTTGAGGCACTGCACTACAAGCCAGAAAGTCATGGATTCGATTCCTGATGGAGTCATTGGAATTTTTCATTGACTTGATCCGTCTGGCCACAGTATGGCCCTGGGATCGATTCACCCTCGAATAGAAATGAGTACCAGAATATTTCCTGGGGGGTAAAGGCAGCTGGTGGATAGGGCTGACAACCTTACCACCTTTATGTGCAGATTGTCTGGGAACCTCAACCTCCTGGAACCCTATGGGCCTGTCCAGGCCTGTAATGGATAGCTTTTAGATTTTACCCTTCATGTTGGTGTTTAATTATCAGACTGCATCCTTATATTTGCTTATTATATGCTCAGTAATTAAGATAATCATCTTGCACATACGTAAACATAATTAAGTAGAGGGAATATGACTTTCTGACAGTGGTGGATATTAAGCCTGGTAAATACAACAGCATTTTGAGAGAACTTGCTCAATCCATCTTTACATTCCTCCATAGCATTCACATGCCAGACTGTTGACCTTAATTGTAGTGGTTAAGCACACATTTGTAAAGCAGTTATGTCTGAACAGTGGGTGGTGGAGTTTCCAGTAGTCTCTGTTATTCCATTACTGCCAAACAGGCATATAGAATGATTTCTGTGCATGCTGTTGCAACATGGAACTACAAAGATGCTTATTGAAACTTGCTCTTGATTTTAGCTTCAGCAGATCCAACAGCTGGAATTAGAATTGGATGCATTAAAGAACAAATCTGAAAACTTCGGGGTAAGTACTAAATATGAGTGTGAACTATCTATATATGTATATATACATATACCGTTGAGTACAGGAACAATATAAAAGTCATAGACTTTGCTAAAATAGCCCAGATATATTTGATGTGATAAGGTCATCTTCAGGGTGTGTAATTTCAACACACGCAGCTGCCAGAGGTTCACATCTGTATCTGCGTGATTGTTGCAGATTAACCTGTGTTATTAGTAAAACTTGATACTTTTTATGTGGGACATCCCATTGTGATGGAGAGACACAAGGTGAATAATAACTGTCAATCACAACTAAGTTGTGATTGACAGTTATTATTAAAACTTGAGTTGACTCCACACATGAACTAGATTTAGAATGATATTTATCACACATGTAAGAATGTTGAGTTCAAATTGCTACAAAGTCTGATTAAAATGTTTTATTTTGATGTTTTTATGAGGTTAATCATGATTTGTTGCCTCGTCAGACCATATTGTGCTCACATTTATTCTTATGTGGAATTGGAATATAGATAATTATCTGTATTAACTCCCTACAAGCTGATTTGCATCCACTCTGTGATGTGTATTTGATGTGAATTCACCTTTTACTAACCAGGCTGTCCAGTGTCATCTTTATGCATACTGTACCTCACATTTATTGTCATCTGTGTCAAATGTTGCCAAAGTTAATTTATTTTAATGTGTAAAATACCACATTAATATCTAATATATGCATATTATACACTGTTCAGTCTTCGTTACCTTTTAAAATGATGAGCTGTATTCTCCTGTTTGAGCTTGGTTTGAATGTAACATTCAGTGTTTCATTCTCTGAAGTTCATGACAGTGGCTAAATCATTCATTGTCCCAAGAATATGTTGGATATTGTCCATTCTGTAAAGCATATTTGATATACACAGGACTTCGGGAGATGGCCCTGCTTGCATCTTCATTTGACTCATTTGTTAATAGTGTAGCTTCAATAGAAAAAATACACATTAATTTGGTTACTGCCTGTTTAACTTTAAGTTTCTAAGTGTCATTTCTTAAATTGCACTCTTGTTCTTCACTTCATAAGTACTACTGACAGCATCTTTTCATTCACTGCAGCAGCATGCCTACCTGAACATGTATTCATAGTAATGACATTTTTGCTAATAATTAGAACTTGTGAATAATGCTGGGCAGGCCACTTGCAGCATTGATTTTCTGGTTAATTATAATTGACATTAATCTGAACAATAACACACAGTGCATAGGGATAAAATAATGGGAAGTTTTTAAACTGAAAATTTGGTGGTGACTGATACAAGTTATGTATTTTTATTCTGGAAATCACTTCGTGTGTGAATGCTGTCTGAGATATCACCTTTTGCATAGTTTGATAATGAAGTTCCATAGCTGACAACTAATGTCTGACAGCTGATACTGTCTTTCATTTCAGCCCACCATTGCAGAAATTGAGAAGACCATGTTTGATCGAGGCAATGAGATTCAACGAATCAAGGAGAATATGAACAATGTTGAAGACAAAGTGTTTGCTAATTTTTGTGAACAAATTGGTGTGGCCAATATCCGTCAATATGAAGAACGGGAACTGAGGTACTGTTTGTGACTGCTGTATTTACTCTAAAAGAGTCTGTGTTCTCAAAACCATAAAAAAACAACATTTTCTAGTTCTAACATTGATTCCAATTTTTCCCTTAATCATTATTTAACCTGTATTGTCTGGTAAGAAGGATATTTTTAATGTCCCAATATAGGGTATACACAAAAGAATGGTGCGGTTTCAAAAGTTAACAAGAAATTTATTTCTCACCTTACACAGGCACAACGTACGCCGTCAGCAGCGGCAAGTGTCCAAGTTTCTCATGCGTTAATCACAGTCGTTCAATGTGTGCACCCTGGGTCACACGACACACATCCACGCGGTAATCAAATTCATCCCAGACTCGGTGTAGCATGGCCGCTGTAATGGTCTGCAGTGCACGCGTTGCCCGATCACGAAGTTCCTTGAGGGACATGGGCAATGGTGGTACGTAAACAGTGTTAAAGGCAGGGTTTACATACCACCATTGCCCATGTCCCTCAAGGAACTTCGTGATCGGGCAACGCGTGCACTGCAGACCATTACAGCGGACATGCTACACCGAGTCTGGGATGAATTTGATTACCGCGTGGATGTGTGTCGTGTGACCCAAGGTGCACAAATTGAAGGATTGTGATTAATGCATGAGAAACTTGGACAGTTGCCGCTGCTGACAGTGTACGTTGTGCCCGTGTAAGGTGAGAAATAAATTTCTTGTTAACTTTTGAAACCGCACCAGTCTTTTGTGTAAACCCTATATTATATGACTGGCAATCATAGTTTTTTTATTCTGTGATAATGGTTAGTATTAAGAAAATTTGGCTTTTCACTGTCCGGACTGTGCCTATATGCCATTGATACAATGCAGTGCACAGCTTATAGAGGTTAACATTAACCGTTTAGAGCTGAACATTGGCTATAGTTAGTGTGGAGTGTGTTGCTAAAAGCACCAAAGGTTGGCTGAAATAACCACCAAGAACGTGCCAGTTATGCGACATCCTTTGACAGCCCTGGGGGACATATATGTAACTCCTCTAGGCAGGGCTGTGGAGTCGGAGTCAGAAGGAATTTTAGGTGAGTCAAAGTCGCAGTTGGTAAAAATATACTGACTCGGACTCCGACCACAATCTAAAATCATGACTAGGTACTCCAAATCCAGAGCCCTGACAGCTACAATAACCATTAGACTTGTACTTAAATATAGGTTACAAGTCTAAAAAGTAGCCTGATGATTTACATGGTGGTGATGAAATGTCTTGTAGGTTTACCATTATTAATACATACTGAGATTTTATGAAGGAGTCAGAGTCGGAGTTTTAAAAATTGAGGAGTCGGAGCTGGAAGTTTTGTGTACCAACTCCACAGCCCTACCTCTAGGTAGTATGCTGTGGCCACTGAAGTGAAAAGGGAGTTTGTTTAGTCAGTGTTCCCATTTAATTCCAGCTCCAAAGGTTTAATATCCATGCACTGCTTTAATTTCACAATTGCAGATTTTTTTATCTCAACATGATCATCACTGATATACAGAGCAGTACTGCTTGTAGTATTAAATTGAATCTGGTCATGTCACTTTGATGTCACTAACACTGTGATCTGATTGTGCTTACCCCCTGCTTCCAGTAACATGGTAACTTCATCGTATTGACCTGACTGGAAGTCAGCTCTGAATCTGAGCTAACCCTCCCACCAAGAAACATATCTGCATAGGAAAGGTGTTTTTGTGCAGTCAGTTTCAGTAGTGGAAGGTGAAGGGTTAACTGCCAGATTGAGACCCTGCAGTCCAAATATAAAGTTGCTAGCAGTCTCATGTAATGTAATCCATACTGACAGTTAAGTCAGAACTGTACATGTTACATGTTACTTCCTACGCTAAAGTCAGAAATAATGAGTTTACTATTCTTCGGGGGGGTACGTGGTGGTGCATTTGGTTGAGGCACTGTGCTACAAGGTGGAATGTCATGGGTATGATTCCTGCTGGGATTGCTGGAATTTTTCATTGACTTAATCCTTCCAGCTGCACTTTGGCCCTGGTTTTGACTCAGTCTGTAACAAATGAATGCCCCCGTTATCTCCGGCGGGGGTAAAGGTGGCCAGTGCATAGGGCTGACAACCTTGCCACTTTCATGTGCCAATGGTGTAGAAATTCTGGGAGCCTCAACCTCCTGGCGCCCTAAGGGCCTGTGCAGGCCTGTAATGGGATTGCTCTGCCTTTTGCTTTACTGTTCTTCAGGGTTTGCAGAAAGAAAAGTAACCAGTCAGTGAATGGAAGCCTCTCATATTTGTCAACATTCTGCAGCCACATAACTTATCAAAGACTATATGTCTAATTTATATATACAGTGTACATATATATGCATGTATGTACATACATATATAGAGAGTTCATGTGTGCGTGCGTATGTGTGTGTTTGTGTGTGTGTATGTGTGTTTTCTCATGAAAGAAATTCTAAACCTTTGTATTGGTGTCTGTGGGATGTTATATCAGTAAATAAAAACATTCTGACTTCGGCATAACATCTTATTTTCTTAGAACGCAGCAAGAACGCATGAAGAAAAGGATGGAGTTTGAAAATCAAAGAAATCGCATATTGAACCAACTGGAATTTGAGAAGACCAGGGATACATCCAGTAAGTTAATATTTAAGAAGTGTGTCATTACTGTAATGGACAATCAATAACAATTGCCACAAGCCACAGTTCTATTCCAGATATCAAATCCTTTGTACCCATATGATTCTACGCTTTGGTTCTTCTGTGAGGTTGTTCCGCAGTCTGTATTTCAATATTGTAGTACAGGTGAAGCTTTGTGACAGTGATGTTTTTTAAAAGTACCAAGTCAGTACAATGAAGCCTGTTTAAAATGGTGCTGCTCATGACATTTTATCTCCATGTGTTAAAGTGGCTGCAAAACTTGCCCTTATGATATATATATATATATAAAATTACCTCTTTGTATACGTTTCCTGTTTAAAAGGATTTCGCTCCTAATTGTGCCACTAATGTCACAGAACTAACATTTTACCCACTTAATATCCTTTTTACCAAAATGTATATATTTAATTTGATAATTGTCATATCTGTCAGCCTTAGAATAGGTGAATGTAATTTCACAAGTATCTGTGACTTATATTTTAAGCATAATTATGGTAGAAAGTACAACAGTCAACCAGTACATGGGAGTCACCGTGTTATGAATTGAATTTAAACATGTTTTTTGTTATTGAATGAAGTATACCACATTTAAATTGTTTTATAATATGGGACATATAAAATGGAAGAATTAATGATAAGAAATTTAAAATGTGTGTGCAGTAAAAATACCTAGACTGAAGTTGAAATAGATAGACTACAGTATAGCTGACTTTAATGATGAAGGGGAGTTGTCATTAGGGAGAAGGATTGTTGACACAAAAGAGGATGTTGCTGGGAATGGCAATAATAATAAATGCTTGGGAGAATTGTCAGGAGGAAAGAAAAGGTTTATTGAAACAAAAGAGGACACTGGGTAAATGGGTGTGTGTGAGGATGGTTTGGACGGTGTGTTGAGTTATGGAATGTCTCGTACGTGTAAACATGTTATGCTTCAGCTCCACATACGTTTCTGTTGCTCAGATAATGTGTTGCGATGGGAGCGGGCTGTACAAGATGATGAGGACGAGCTTGAGACAGCCAAGCAGTCAGAACAGAAACAGATGGCAGACATTGAACGGGACATGCGGAAGTTAGACGTTCTCAAATCAGAACGCCTGGCTAAAAAATCGGAAGTTGACAGCATGGATGATCTAATAGGCAAGGTTTGTAAGTGGTCGTTATTGCTGCATACTGTGTTCTGAAGACTGTATTCTTTCATGCTGTGGGATCAATGAAGGAACAGTATTTAAATCACATCATCCCTGCACATAATACTATAAATGATAATGCCATGGCTCAGGCAGTTTGTCATAGCAGAGGCATGGGTTCAATCCGATGTCAGTCCACCTGGGATTTGTGGTGGAGAAATTGGCACTGGGAAAGGATTTTTCTCCAAGTACTTTGATTTTCCTTTGTCACTATCATTCCTCCAATGCCTCTTACTCATGCACTCATTCATTCATTCATCCATTCACTCTCATTCATTCATTTGTCACCAGTGCTATATAATATTATCAACTGACAGCACAGTTAAATAACACACTTAAGAAAAGTATGTAAATGTGTTCACTGATTTAATTGTGTGTGACTGGGAGCACCTGTCGATGTGTATGATCAGTCATTGCGAGCCAAAAGTTGCTTGTGTGGTTGAACAGAAGCTGCAGAATTTTGATATTCCTTGTAACTTTATCAACAAACTTTTAAGCATTAACACATACAAGCCTGGTTTGCCCCATTGTATAAATGTATGTAATAGATCATGAATGATCAAATTGTCTTTTTTCTGTAATGTACTGTTTCTCGAGTATTTGGATGTGGATGCTTGAATTGTAGTTAGTATTTATAACAGAATGTGAATTTTGCCGTAAGAATCTGAAAGTCCTTTGTTTTTTAAATTTGCGATATAAAGTGTCCATGTGGATGGGTTTAGTAAAGCCATAGCCAGTAGCTCTCATTTGAAACCAGCACACTAACCACAGTGGCCTACTGATGTGTAGGAATGGTGATGGCAATAAATAGGACTATTTGAATTCATATCTCTGTGAAGGTTCTAATGATGCATCTTAGTAAACTGTCTTGTTAATTTGAAGTGTGTGTAACAACAAAACAATAGATCAGTTGTAGAATGTACATAATACCATAGCAATAGGAATTGAACTGGAATATCCTTGATGTGACTTCAAATTCTTTCATCTTTGAAGTCGACAGTATGTTCACTTCGATAAATTCAACCTCTTCATGAAGACTGTTGGGAACTTCTTGACAGATATGGTGACATTATTACTTCCTGAGCCAGACTCCAGATATTTGCTTAGTGAAGTAGTGGTCATAATTTTTCTGAATTAACAGCTATGTTATTGCCAAATGTGGTGTGAATTAGTGAAACCCCCAGAGCAGTCTGGCATGCAGTTGCAGAATGAAAGAAATGGGCATCCATTGTGATATGAGGCCATTGTCGTTGTTGTTACTTAATGATGGTGTTATTGGCCATTCAGGTTCAAACCGTGGATAGGACCGGCGATTCAGGTTCAACCCCTGGACAGGCCTTACTAGGATAATTTTTTTGTTACTTACACTTGGTTTGGTGAATAGGATAGCTAGGGAAGACAGCGAGAGGATGTGAGTGCAACTAACACATTCAAACCAGCTAAGGCTCAGCAGGACATCCGTCAGCTGTCACACTGCGCGGAGTTTTGCAGCTCAGCGTTCCTTAGGGAAACCTGAGGCTTGACACTTTTGAAGAAATAATTCATTGAATGGGAAGTGCCGGTGGGCAACACCCCAAAAGGTTCGTTAATCATATGTTCGGGGCTACTGGCCTAATTTAGTGTAACCAACCAAGTTGAGCTATTCAAAAAGTTAAACTCGGCCTATGGGGTTCTTCTAAATTTGAGTTTCGGCCAATAGGATTATTTTGGTAAAAAAACGGAAATTTGACTTTGAAATTGTGACGGACGTTAGGGGACTCTGCTCTTGGATGCTGGGGAGGACAGTTCGGAAGTTTGGTGTGATACAGTTTCGGACAGTTGGACGAGAAAAAGTGCGAAATTAAGATTGGAATAGGACAGTTATTCCAGGTGTCGTCATCATTTCCGTGATTGTAATCTTCTTAGTGTAATACAATGTGTAACCATTCAAATAAAGCATAAGCGTTAATTGTAAATTGGTGAATGAGTTGGATAGAGGACGCTGCAGGGACCTCCCGTGTATAAACCCTGAGAAACGTTATCATGATCGCTAGATAACCGGGACAGTAATAAATACCAGTCACTGTGGTGAGCGGTAACAATGGTTTTATGCTTTTAATCATAGAATTGAGTGATAAAATGCTCTGGAAATGCATGACTGTAAAGTGACATGCTTTCACCTCACAACTAGAGGTCAGAAACAAGACAATGTGCATGTTCTTCAGTTTCCACTATATGTAAAACCCTTGTTAAGAAATCAAAATTTAACTTGATAACACCTTCTTGAAAGTAATGTTCTATTACTAAAGTGAAAATAATCTATTTTTAAAGAAAACAATCTGAAGTGCTTTAAAAGCAGAGTTTTCTTAAGTAGCATTAACCTTTAAAATGCAAATTTGTATTTCCTTTTCCATAATAATTTAGTTTGCTGCTGTTTTCTGCCTATTTCTCCATCATAAACAAGGTAGCATCATGTGTAATAAGTAAAAGAGACAGCGAGTGCCTAAATTCGAAACATTTTCAACACAGTACAAATGTGTCACTGTTACGTATTTTGTCAACACTCTCATCAATAGTCTAGTCCCTTCCCTAACACATTGCATATAAAAAGCAGTGGTGAAAGATTTTTTGCAACTGCCATAGCAACATGGCTGCCTAAAATTTCACAAACACTCTGACCTGAACTCCAGTATTTAAGTCAGTTAAAAAGTAGGATCTTATATTTTGTAATTATTTCCTCACAGTAAATCTACTGAAGTGACTTACCCGTCTTGCACACGTGCAGGAAGACACACTGTTTGTTGTAGTTGCCTACAAATTTGTTTCTAAATTTGCAGGCATCTACAACATGAACAGCCAACTGTATGCTGTTTTGATTGTATTCTTGTATGGGCACTGTGCAAATTGCATGAAGATTATTTGTTGGTGCCCTTCCTTTATTTGGCTTCAATACATGTCCTGCATGTATTATTGGGAATTGAGGAGACAGCATTGGCATATTCTTTTACGACTGTGATCCTGAGTAGGATGTTGTGGTAACACTGCGAACTTACAGATTTTCAGTCTGAGCTGGGATACCAGTTATCCTGACTGAAGTTTTCCATGGTTTTTCTTGTTCTGTCCCTGTAAGTGCCAGAATAATCTCTCACTTAAGTTACAAGTGCTTCCTTCCAAATCCTTTCCAGGAGACAACATTGGCATATTCTTTTCGACAATGACCCTGAGTAGGATGTTGTGGTAACACAGCAGACTTACAGATTTTCAGTCTGGGCTGGGATACCAGTTATCCTGACTGAAGTTTTCCATGGTTTTTCTTGTTCTGTCCCTGTAAGTGCCAGAATAATCTCTCACTTAGGTTACAAGTGCTTCCTTCCAAATCCTTTCCAGTTTGTCATTCACAAGTTATCCAATCATTAACAGTATGTAGTCTGGACACACTGATAGCATCATAATATATACCACATAAGGATTTTATTGACACAGTGTAATTTGTGTTGAACAGGCTCGACGTGAAGTTGGGGCAATTGCCAAAGATATTCAAGCTGCCCAGAAGCAGGTAGCAGCACTGGAGGCAAAGATTGAGCAAAAGCGAGGGGAGCGTCATGCCATACTCAAACAGTGCAAAGTAAGTGTACATCTTTCATAGGGTACAGATATATTGGTTGGGTTTAGCAGTCTTGAAACAAAGAGGATGCCTAGTTTCTACCTCAGCAACTTCATATAGACACTTGGGTCCCCAAAGTTTATAGTAATTTTTAAAATGTCTCCTTTTATGGTTTCACTTTTATGTGATTTACGTAGCAACATACTTCTCCATATGTCTGTATCTTGTCAGAGTTCATTCTTCACAGTCTCTTGTCATGTCCTTGCTTGCTGCTTTCCTTCTTTATGGCATTATCCTAACTTATTTTTAAAATATGTGCTAAGTAAATATATACTTCTGAGTTAGGCTCACAGAAACTGCAGGTTCAAACAGGGCTGTGGAGTCAAAGTCGGAATCGTGAAGTCAGAGTCAGAAGGAATTTTGGTTGGAGTCGGAGTGGGTAAAAATGTACCAATTCTAACCTCAATTTAAAATCTTAACTAGGTACTCCAAATAGCTACAATAACCATTAGACTTCTACTTAAATATGGGTTATAAGTCTAAAAAGTAGCCTGATGATTCACGTGGTGGTGACAAAATGTCTTATAGGTTTACCATTATTAATACATATTGAGATTTTACGAAGGAGTAAGAGTCGGAGTTTTAAAAATTGAGGAGTCAGAAGTTTTGTGTACCGACTCCATGGCCCTGGGTTCAGAGACACTGAACTTATTGAAGAATGAAGTTGTACCTCAGTATGTACTTTAGTAGTAGTGTTTAAATTATTTTTCTTAACAACTGGATGTTTTAATGTGTTGCACCACAATAGAGTAAGCAAGCTACCTTCGCAAAACTATGTCAGATTTTAATTTTTACCTTTCCTGTGTTCCTTCACTCTGCACACAGAAATACTAGGATGATTGTTTTTTCCAAAATAATTGTAACCCATCACTATCCCAATCCTTTTCTTTCCACTTCCTTATGTGCTGAATAAATGGGAAGTCCAAAGTACACAGTTGTTTCTAAGGCAGGATTTGAATTTGGGAGGGTTTCATATTAGCCATTCCAAACTGGAAAAGACCAGTTGGTTGGTTATTTATCAGCTTTTTGTGAATCAAATGATGGTAGCCATACTGTGCTCAGAAAGAAAGATTTTGTGATGTCTCAGAAACTGTATGGCTGAAACTTCATGACTAGTTATCCAGATGCCTAATTAGTACACAAAACTTAAAAGAAAATTTTAAGAACACGATGTCAAATTCAAATTTTTTGTTTGATTTGGAATGGCATTGCCCACATGAGACTATTATGCTAGAGTTCTTGGATGTGATTTGAATCCTGAGTTCAGATAATACCACTGAAACTGCAGGCATATTTTGATGAAAATATGCACAATAGGAAATTAGGCTTTGTGAGTTCTGACAGGAACTCCAGGCTGGATTTATAATACCAACTATGAAGAGAACATTTTTACAGAAATGTGCAACAGGGTGAAGTAACTTACTGCAAATTGTTTGATTGTCTAGATGGAGGACATAGCCATTCCCATGCAGCGTGGAAACATGGAAGACATTGCCCAAGAAACGTCAGCAATGGAAACATCAGAAGCTTCTTCCATGGAGACAAGCTCCACAAGCACGCAACAAATATACGACCGTGAGAGCAGGTTTGTTACTGTGAGGTTCTGGGAACAGCTTAAGAGACCAGTTTTCCTTTAGATATACAGACTTTCATAGTGATGAATAGTAGGGCCTGCATCCACTTACACCAACATCCATTGATCCCTTCAGCCATCTGTTGTTCGAAGTGTTAACATATAGCATACAACCTTTTAAATGCCAGGTTTCTGCTGCAGCTGGAACGCTATTCAATTGAAGTGCCCACTGCAGGATGTTTTTCCATTCAAATGTGAAGAATGTGCATTTAATGGGACAGTATTATTATGTTCATTCGTTAAACGTTAATACAGTATGTTCAGAATTTCCATTGATATTCTCATACTTTAAGTGACAATATGTACAGTAACTCACATCACTTCATTGCAGCTGGGCAGTGATTATACTCGTATAATAACTAAAATAGAAATCTACAACAGGCTGCATACAGAGTTTACTCAGGTACCTTGGCATAGGTGTAAAAGGAATGGTCGATGTGTGAATCATCATATAATAGGACAGATCACTTTCGACACTGCAACACATGAAACTGGCCACTCAAAAGATGTGGCACATCTGCACTAGTGCTTTTAGAAAGGAACATAGAAATACATTGTGTAACCAGATAAAATAAAGAGAATATGCACACTTTAAATTTAATTTTATTTCTTTCTTTATGTTAAGAACCAGTACAATGAAATATTTCATTTCACCTGGATTCCGAAGAGGTGGTACATTTTTTAATCACTGGAAAATCAGTTAATTTTATAGTAAGATTGGTGTGTGTGCAGGATCGTGATTGATTACACACAGTTGCCTGATAATTTGAAAGAACAGGATGAACCTGAGGATGTAAAGAAGATGGGAGATCGTTTAAACCGTGCCATTACTGAGCTGCAGAACACAATTCAACGCATTCAGGCCCCAAACATGAGAGTGAGTGTTTTGCTTCTGTATCTCAAATAATATATTCAAGTATTGATAATGCAATGCAGTCAGGTTAACAAGATAGAAGTATGTTATTTTTGGAAAATGTTTAACCTTTACATATCTGAATTATGCTCTGGAAATACAAAACCTTTAATTTACCTTTCTGAACAAATGATAAATCCAGATAATTTTTGATTGTAATCCCCTCCCCCTCCAGAGGGACTGGGGAGGATATGAATTTTGATTTTGAGGGATGAACAGATATTTGAATATAAGGAGAAAATATTTCTGAGGAAATTAAAATTATTTACATGTAAGGGAAATTGTAAAAAATTGTGTTGTACTCATCGCTGAGTGTGCTCATTAGCCAGGATCTGTAATGTTGCCACTTTCTGGTGTCATTACATGGCATTTGAAGATATTAAATATGTGTTCCTTATTTTAGTGGAGATATGCTGGCTGGATTGGCTGATGTATACTGCCACAGGCTTTTATATCAGGTTGTTAGTCCTTGATTAAGATGGGTGGGTCGTAATTTTGTTGAATGGTTCATAGAGAGTGTTGATTGTAAGTTTGTTTCTTGATGACACCCCCGCCACACACACACACACACACACACACACAACTATGTATGTATAAGGTGAGTTGTCATTATCTGGCCTTTTGTGTCTTTCTTAAGCCATTCTAATCTCCTTCCTTCCCCCTCCCCTCATACTTTTATCTCTTGTTTCAGTCACATGATTGTTTTGCAGGCAATGCAGAAACTGGATATGGCAAGAGAGAAACTTCAGGAAACAAATGAGGAATTTGAAACAGCCCGTCGTCATGCCCGCAAAGCTAAGCAAAATTTTGAACGGGTAAAGAAAGAAAGGCATGATCGTTTCATGAATTGCTTTGAGCATGTTGCCAATGAGATTGACAACATTTACAAGGTAATTACATAGAATGGATATCTTATTTTAAAGTTAATAGAAAAGTCATTTGTAATTCCACATATAATTTGTATTATTTCCATTACCTTTGGCAACTGAACATTGTGTATGTTTGACATACCATTAGATGGTAAGAAATTTTTGAAATCTGCAAAAATAGTAGTGACAGTTTTCAATTTGTGTTCAGTTCTGGGGAATTTACAGAGGTTCTATATACCATGAAGGGATGAAACTACTTTTGTCTTTCTCAGAGATGACCATCTTGCAGGCTGTCCTCTTTATAATGTTTCAATTTGTTACCCTAGAACATCAATGAGATTTGGTGTGAGGTTCAGTCATATAGATGGGGCACAGTTCTTTTATAAAAACCCTTATTATAACATGTTTCATGCACTGTATCTACCTTATACATGTCATACTAATTCCATGGAGCAGAATTTGTCTTCTGATAGTTGGTGAGCTTGTCAAATCTCCTGCATTTTATGGAACCCGAAATCTTATTGCCATTTTCACAACAGCCCTCCACTGGTCCGAATCCTGAGCCAGAAGAAACCTGTCCATGTCATCCCTTATATGTCCAGATCTTAAAAGTTGTCTGTTTTCTTTAGATTTTCTGACCACAACCCTGCAAGCATTTATCGTCTCATCCATATACACCACATGCTCTGCCCATCTCATCATTTAATTGCTCATCCTAATGATATTTTGCAAAGAAGCGCCTCATTATGTAGTTTTCTCCAGTATCTGAATAGTCTGCTGAGAATGCTGTTCTCGCACACCCTCTGTGTGAGTTCTTCCTTTAACCCTTCACTGCTGAATCTCAAGTATACTTGACGCTCACTGTGGGCATTTAAATTTTCCTCACTGCCGAATGTCAAGTTAACTTGATGCGAACGCTGAATCCAATTTGGAAGCATTTTTCTGACCTCTTGTCCATGTTTACCTACGGTTTATGTATGTGGTAGGTCTCTTGATGGTCAGAGCTGTCTGTGCAGTGAGTAACGTTCCCTCCCTTACCCTGTACCTCTCCACAATAACACCACTGAAACGTCAACAAATTTTAGAAGTGCGCACATCAACAACGCTTGAGACAAAACATATTTCTCTCTATCGCTTGCAAGGCAGTCGTTAGTGGGTTGGGTTTGGGTTGAATTCAACAGTGTGCTATGCAACTACTACGTCATCACGCTCTGGACGGCTTCCAGTGGTGTACTGTAACACCTATTTTTCGGCCCAAACTGAGAACGAGATCTCCATGAAAATTGATGTTTTGAGCTACAGGAGGGCTCACAGATGTGCCTCTTGTAGTTCTGGGGCACTTTGTAGGGGTTTTGGGGCAATAATGTGCGACACACAGCTGTCAAATGTACTCAAAGTGTCGTGGACACCCTAGAATACGAGGAATTTTACATACACAGCATTCACATTGTACCTTTAGACCTGTTTTGTTCTCACTGTATAGGTGGTTCATATTTGTCGTGGCATTATGTTTCTCATTGCCCAGCAACACAGAACAGTCTTTGTAAGAGACAGAACAGTGTAACATTCATGGCGAGGTGGCAATAAAAAAAAATAAAAAAGTGGACCAGGAAAATAAGAACTCCCCCTCCCTGCGTTTGACAGCAAGACATGACACGAGACAGAGCAGCAACACAGAAAAAATTTGTCTAAAATGCAACCGTGTACGGTTCATGGTCACACACAGCAGTCCTCATAAAGATGAGTGTTCGCGTTCATAGAGCTATGGCAGCAAAATAGATCAGGCTCGACGACGAAGCCATCAGTGAAATTCTGGTTGCGGCAGATTCCAAGCGTGATTCTGGTGCTGAGGCTAGTGATGTTGATGAATCTGATGAATCTGAAGGGGAACAACAGCAAGCCTCAGCACAAGAAGAAGAGCCACAGGCTGGAACAAGTGGTGCAGGATTATCAAACTGGGGACTGCCTCAAGGAAGGAACATCACTGTCCGTCCATTTGTTGGTCCAGCAAAAGGTGTAAAAAGGAGTGAGGCTCCACACATCAACAAAGACAGTTTGCTGCTGTCTGTGTTGATGCTGTTTTTTGCACAAATTTTTCACCTGCTGGTGGAGCAGACCAACCTGTACTACCAGCAACACGTGGACAAACAAGCCGGACCTAGCCACCGACTGCCTGACATTACAATGTCAGACATGATGACTTTCATTGCCTTGGCTCTGCAGATGGGACACGAAAGACACACTTCATGACTACTGGTCTCGACTTAGACAGGTACATACCCCCTTTTACGGTGAGACCATGACACGGGACAGGTTTCTACACATACTGTGTTTTTTGCACTTTGCAGACAATGCACAGAGACCCGACCAAGGCGAGGAATATGACTGACTGTGGAAAATAAGGGCCGTTTTTGACACACTGAACCAGGCCTCTGCTAAATTCTATAACCCCTTGAACATTTGGCTGTAGATGAGGTGATTGTAAAATTTAAGGGTCGGGTTATCTTCAGGCAGTACATTCCCAAAAAAAGGAAATGTTTCGGTATCAAAATTTACAAACTGTGTGACGACTGGGTATACATACGACATGAGAGTTTACTTGGGTACAGACTCGCGCTCCACCACTGACGACATGACTGCAACTCCCGCAACTGTCAGACATTTGACTCGCAGAGTTGAAGGCTTGGGACACAAACTGTTCGTGGACAATTTTTTTTCATCCCTGAGACTTTTTGATGACTTAGAGAGACGTAAAATAAATTCATGCGGGACAGTAAAGCCTGACAGAAAAGACATGCCCCCAGACTTTGGACAGAAAAAGCTAAAATTGAAAAGGGGTGATGTAAGGGTTAGGACCAGGGGAAATTTGACTGCACTAGCTTGGAAGGACAGACGAGACGTTTACATGCTGACTAACATGGACCAGCCACCACCAGAAGGAAATTTTTGTGAGAACAACAGGCCTGTGAAGCCTCACATCATGGCAAGGTACAACCAGCACATGGGCTACGTTGACAATTCTGATCGCATGGTGAACACCTATTCCGTGTGTCAATGCAGTTTCAAATGGACCACGAAATTGTTTTTCCACCTTCTGGATCTAACAGTACTTAACAGTGGATTCTGTTATCTTCAGGTGGGGCTAAATATACCCACCGAGATTTCAGATTTCTCCTGGTGAGAAATTTGATCGAAGAAGTTGGAAGAAGCCAAGATCGCCCTGCCCCCAGTTTGGGTGGAAGGCCAAGTGCCGCTGACACCAATGTTACCAGGCTGGAGGTCCGGCATAGTCAACACTGTCCGGTAAAATCTAACATCGTCCACTGCCGTGTCTGTTCAGGTCGGGGCCAGCACAAGACAACAGCGTATAAGTGCCCCAAATGTAACGTTGGCTTGTGCATGGTTCCTTGTTTCGGGGAGTACCACACAAAAGTGAATTTGTTAAAATAGTGTGTGTGTGTGTGCGCGCGTGGTGGGTGAACAGCGATCCAAGGAGCCACGGATCTTATGTAGCAACCAGAATTATGTGAGTAACAAAATTTTTAAACTAAATTCAAGAAATGCATGTGTTTCACAGGTCTAATTTATTGTAAAAATTGCTGAATTAATCAACTCGTAAACAGACTGCGAAATTTTATTCAATTAAATTTGAGCGAAACGACTACGAAATATGATTTTTTAAATAAATGCAAGCATAAAAATTTAAATCCCCGGTGAAAAAACCTCAGCTCGGTGGCACTTGAGCGAGGGGATTTAATTCCGGCTAGCCGCGGCTTTAAAGGATTAATGTGAGAGGCCAAGTTTTGTACCCATACAAAACAGTGGGTGAAGTTACAGTGTTGTACATTTTCTTACAGGCACACAGGAAGACAAAAGGTGTCAGACTGAATGACATCAAGCAGTCTGACTATAGTTATTCACCCATTAATAATTCTTATACCAACAATCCAATGCTTTCGTCTTGTCTACTGTACATTTGGTTTAACTGTTTGCTTTTCCTAACATATATAACATGATAACACAAAAACAGCCATGCCTCTTCTAGTAGTAAAATTCCATTTAAAATACAAGTATCTACAAAAGTACCAGGAAGATAGCACTACATACTAGAGTTAAAAAGTGTTAATACTTCATAAGATACCCAGTATATACACTGACTTCACGCAGGCGTCTTCTTGTTCCATACTATAAACTTATGTACCTGTTAAATAATTCTGACTTTTAAAGGTGTATTAATTCTTCACAAAACATTAATTCTCCATTACTGCAGTCCATAACAGTGTGTTGTGTCACTAACTGGATGATTTGGTGTCATCACCGCTTTTACTATATTTTCGAATTCTGGTTAGTGTTTAGTACAAATACAGCAGAGTCCTTCTCTAGCTGTAATGGTAGTAAAGTTTTTAATTAAGTAACAATTCAGTCTTGTTATACATGGCCTCCTTGCCTCATGGTATAAACATCCAGCATTTGACTAACAAAATGGCAGGATATTGCTAAGAATTAATTTAAATCCTCAGATGTAATCCACTGTTACAGAGCCTTGCGAAGAATCAGTCCGCACAAGCATTTCTGGGTCCTGAGAACCCTGAGGAGCCATACCTGGACGGAATTAATTATAACTGTGTTGCACCAGGCAAGCGATTCCAGCCAATGTCCAACTTGTCAGGAGGAGAGAAAACTGTTGCGGCACTTGCTCTGCTATTTGCAATCCACAGGTAATTTATCATAAGAACTGTTAGAAAGTTAAGGATTTGCATAGCAATCTGAATTATATGACATGTTTGTTAAATGAACTGTCTAATTGTAGCCTGTAAATGACATACTGAGAAATCAGAACCATAGCTAGTATGCGAATAACAAAATTCTAGTCAATCTTAGACTGTGGGCACATGAAATATGGTATTTGTGAACTCCATTGGAGTAGATTTATCATGTTCCAGAGCTTTGATAGACTGATGCTAAGCTTAAATTGTAATATAAAAACACTCTTTTATGTACAAACACATATGTGTAGCTACCAGCCATCACCATTCTTCGTCTTGGATGAAATTGATGCTGCATTGGACAACACAAATATTGGTAAGGTGGCAAGCTACATCCGTGACAAAACGGCATCATTGCAGACCATAGTCATATCACTGAAAGAAGAGTTCTACAGCCATGCTGATGCTCTGATAGGCATTTGTCCTGATGTAAGTTCCAGTTTTGAACATCAGTTTACTAATTACATGTATGTATTATGAAACTATGCTTTCAAGGTACACCAATTTTAGAAATGTGTAGTGGAATTTTGCATATTGTTCGCACATTGTATGAAATACATACGATCTTTGCTCTTCTGTGAATTTATTCCATACCATGAAGTGAAATCAAGCCTTCACTCTGTTAGTGGGAGTGCAGTTCATGGACTGCTGTTGTCCTAAATGCTTTATGCTTCAGGAGTTTCATAATAGTTTGTGCTGAACAACATATATGGGGGATTTTTGAGGAGGATGTTCAAACCTAGCACTGATTTCAATGATTTGCTGGGATGCTCAATAGGTCTAGAATATCACACTGATTTTGCAGGTCACCTAGTATTGTAATGGTAATGAAATCAGGGACTTCGTAAAGAACCATATGTGTGGCGTAGATGAGACAAGAAACAAAAATGAAAGGGGAACTTGAATGATAATGCTAAGATGGATTTGTGAGAAATAGATTGTAAGGTAGTTTGAATTAAATTAGGCATTTGTCCACAGCAACATTGGTTTCTTCTGCCAGAAAATTTGTGCCAGTAATACAGATTTCTTTGTTCCAGGTTGGAGAGTGTTTAATAAGCAAGGTCTTGACCCTTGATCTGACCCAGTTCCAGTCACATCTGGAAGCTGGAAAGTAAAATGGTTTGTTCACATGCACATGTGTAGAACTCTGAAAAGTACATGCTAAGATGGAAGACAGTCTCTGAAATGTTCATCTTCTGTACTTCTCATGCTTCTTAGACGGCACAAAAGCAGGGCTCTGGTAGCAACTAATGAACATGTTAAAAGTGAACCATTATAACGTGTGAGATAATTTGTTGTCTGTGTGCACGGCTCAAGAAGGATAAAAGGAAATCTTATGCCAAATTTTGCTCCATGCTCTTCTATCAAGTTGATTTTGTGTTTGTGTCAAAGACAATACACCTTTAGTCAGCAGATGAGGAGAAACAAGGCAGTAAGTATGCTATATTGTAATCAATAATGACCTTAAAGACATTCAGTCAATGTTGCTCCAGTTCACAACCATGTACTTCCCCTTCCTTTGTGAATATCATTTTCTGGAGTGCATTTGAGTACCTTTCTAGACCACCGGCTGTAATTAGCTTGAGACAGATAAAAGTTCCAGAAGGAAAACCCTTGTTGTATGCAGTACTTTTCCATATATGTAATGTTAAGAAATTGATAATGTCTATGATTTTTCTTGCTATAATGTTCTTGTTATAATTGTTCTATCATGAACTATATTAAATATGACTTCAGGCTGAACCAAGACATTGCTTTCTTTATCCTCACAGTCTTATACAGTGTGCTGATTGACTGGCTGACTCATTCCATGGCACCAAGTCCTTGAAAATCTTAGTTCCCAAGTTAGTCAAGAAATTTCCCAAAGGTTCATTACCATGTTCAGAAGAGCCTGCCACTTGTCCATATCCTTAGCCAGAGCAGTCTAGTCCATGCCCTCTCAACTGATTTTTTAAGATCCATTCTAATATCCTCCCATCTATGTCTAGATCTTCCACATGGTTCTTTCCCTCAGGTATCCCCACCAAACACCCTGGATGCACACTTTGTCTCTCCATACATGTCACATTCCCTGCCCATCTAATTCTTCTTGATTTGATCACTGGGATAATTGTGAGATCTTTGCTCTTCTGGGGTGTTACACAGTATAGATTGATAGTTACGGATGTTTCAAGACAATCTCTCAGTCCCATCTTCAAGGGTCAAGGAGTCCAAGTTTTTTAAGTTTCCGCACCCATATTTATGACATTTTAAAATGTGACAAAGCTGCTTCTTAGAATCCAAGAAACATGATAGTCCAATTAATAATAATGTAAATATATGTCATCTCAAAATCTTCATTTTTCTATGTTGGCACTTTCATTTCCTTCTATAGGTCTATGTCAGTGGTGTGCAACCTTTTTTAACCACCGGCTGCTTGGATACGAGTGATTTGGTGGATTACTGGAAATGGTTTTTAAGGCATAATATTAATATACTGAAAAATCAAATTATTTTATTTCATATTTGTATTAGAGTATGATGAACTGTAAAGTTCCTTTCATAAGTAATACATTTATTCCTGTTTTCCATAGAATTTGTCCATAGGATTAGGAAAAATTCCCTCCAACCTATGTCCCTTTCTATATTTTATGACTTTTGTCTTAAGTCCCTTCAGTTAATAATTTTGACGAGTGTTGCATTTTAGTAGGTACAAATGTAATGGAATTTGTACTGAAGGCTCGTACATGCCATTTATGTCAGAAGCTGCATGTGGAAACAGTATACTGCCATCATATTTCCAGTTATTCCAATGATATCTCAGCACCCTGGGCAACTACCTGGCTGGCCCACCTCTCAATCCGGTTCTGCCTGTGACCAGTGTTCTGTTATATACAGGTATGACATTAGGCATTAAAATTGTTGCCAAGAAATTCAACAGTGATAGATATAACATTGCTTTTGCACTTGAAATATGGTCATGGCGACTTATCAACCTAACCTGAAGAGAACACTGGACAAAATTATTTTGTATGTTAAATTGAAGCCTGTCAGAAAAAGTAAAAGCTTAAGACACTGGGTCACTGTAATGTGTATTGATGTGTAAATTGAGTCAATAAGCCTTGTACACAAGATATAAAATATGATTTAATTAACAAATCCACATCTGTGTAGGTTTATGAACATACAAGAAATATGGACTCAGTCATACAACCCATTCTAAGGGTTAGGTTAGACATGTTTTCTGCCATCTTTAAGTATTTGTGATCACAACAACACTGGTAACCTTTACTGGCCATGCACTGCATTAGTACCAACTGTACACTAATGGTCAATATGGTTCAGCATTGTGTTTGTCCCATACTAATACCATTACCCTCACGTTTAAACACAGCTATCAGCCCCACAGTGTTGGTGGATTTAAAATAAAGGTTCCAAACTGTCCACAGAACTTTTGACAATATTAAAAAAAGTTCTTTGCTCATAGAAATGTTAAACCCCTGCTTTCCACTTGACAACGTACAGACTTCTCACCTGAATGGCACCTCATGTGCTTCGTTAAGTCATAGCTCTGAACACACCTCCAGCCACATTCAGTACACAAGTAACGTTTCTCTCCCATGTGTGCTCTCATGTGGTTAATGAGAGTACTCCGTCGTCCAAAATTATTACCGCAAACACTACAGTGATAAGGTCTCTCACCTGTGTGTCCCCTCATGTGTTTTGTGAGTGTGTCACCACGGCTGAAACTCTTACCGCACACGGTGCACAGATATGGTTTCTCTAGCGTATGAATTCTCATATGCTTTCTCAAACAACTTCCAAAACCAAATGTCTCCCCACACACGGAACAACAGTAAGGTTTTTCTCCTGTATGAGTCCGCAAGTGGCCCTGAAGCTGATGTTTGAGAGTGAATATCTTTCCACAGTCATGACATAAAAACCGCTTTCTGTCAGCCTCAGGTTTTGGTTGTGTGTGTAATTCATCTGCACTCTTAATCAAAATGTCTTGAGGCATGGCATTAGAAATGCGCTTCTCTTCTTGTAAACAAGAATCATTTGAATTGTTCATCTTTCTTCCAGCCAACCAACTTTGTGCAGCACCTTCCTCTGCATGAAAATTTCCAGGTTGTGCAGCACTCTGTTTCCTGACCTTCCTGATATCCATACATGGCTGCCACATGCCAGTTCCCTTTGCCTCTGCATCTGCATCATGCTTCTGTCCTTCCGTAGTAATGCTCTTGTCACACTTCTCCCCCGGAAATTCCACCTCAGACTTTATTTCAGTGTTGTCCACTGCAGGAACGTCCATCATGTTGATGCCACTGCTTCCACTGGACGTGGCTGCAGGAGGAAGATCAGACCACATGCTTTCACTGCCGTGAAGAAAACCAACTTCCTCGGACAATCTGCCAGAGATGTTACAATTAAACAGGACACATATGCATGGTGCAGCTGCCATGTCACAGTTTTAGTGTTGTACATAAAATGCCTCAAGAACAAAAGTTACATAAGTTTTAGGCACACTGTTTAATGCTGAGAAGAGCACATTTGGGAAATACTTCCTATTACCAAGTTCAAAAACTATTTGTTTCGCAAAACTCTTGCATACGATAATGAAAATTGTGCCATTGTTTAACAAACAGAAAAAATGTATGTCACTGAAACTCAGTTTATATTTCTTAATATCAAAATGAATGCTTATTAAGTTTCAGTAGTTTCATTCTGCTGGCAAAGTCTAAACTCATCTTTAGATGACTGGTCATTTTCATTCCTTGTGGGATTTAACTAGATCTAGTGTATCAAGGTGATGTAATTCTCGTTTCCAAGTATGTGCTATGGTCTTCACTTTCACCACCTTATCTGAGTCAAACACATTTTACAGCAAATGAAATACACTGCTGTTTGGGTCAACACATTACTGTGATTTATTCACAGCCTAAGCCCACCAACCTCTGCTCCTCAGTGCTTGCAAAATATGTACTGTTCTCTTCAGCAGCAGTTTCTTCATCAACTTCGACTTTGACTTCAGCAAGTGTCCAGCAGTAATCAACATTTCCGGATGCAGGTGGCTGCAAACAAAAAACGAAATTGGATCACACACAACGGAGAGCTGTAAGTTGCATACTTCCAATGCACAAAAGAATATACAAAAGGTATGTAGATTCTATTTAACTCTCAGACCCTAATAACTGACAGATGGTTGTTCAAATATGCTATGAGAGACCAAATCCATTCTACAGTTCTGTGAAATGTGTGCTGTCACTTCCCATTTTAATCAGAACGGCATCAAGAGATGACTTTAGTCAATGCGCAGTGAAATGCTGAGAAAACTAAAGATCACCTAAAGTTGTCAGCCAAGAATATGCAAACTATGGGCAGCCATTTAAATCCTGAGTCATTTGCAGAGTACACTGGGCACTTAATTCCAGTGCCAAATGGTCAAAGGAATCTTGTTTACTGTTCCAAAGTTACAAGATTGGCTAAAAATCTGGAAACTGTTTTACAAAACAGTTTCTCGGAAGGGTCATTTGTGAAAATCCTGAAAACAGGTTGAAATATCATAGCAATGTCTGACATTCAAAACAAACAAACCATGGGCCATATCTGTATACCTAATTTTTGCTGGAGTTTCAAAATTGTATAGTAATCGTCGTCCAAACTATAGGTCTACATTAATACAGTAAAAGCTTATATGACTTTTAAACACAGCTATTTAACACTTAAGGGATTAATTAATTTCCAAAAAATTAATGTGTAACTGAATTTATCGAGTTACCTCCATGCCCTGGGATCTGATGAACTGCCGTAATGTGGCATCTGAACGCTCACACTGTAGCTTGAAGGTGAAAGATTCATTCACTTGGTGAACACAACGTTCACACACTTGAGCTGGCAGGCCATCACCAACAAACACCTTACAGCAAGATAACATGTCAGGGGCAGTGTAATTATTTAGTATGTATGCTAGTGTTTCAAGATTGTCATAAACATGAAAAAATGTTTCAAATTCTGCGAAGAATTACCATATAACACCTTGAAGTTGCCCAAGTCTTAAGCAATGAAGAAAATAAATCAGTCTGCATGTGAAGACACAGAATCTTAGAATAAGAGCATACATTCATCACATTTAAATTTAATTATAGGTGCAGCCACAGCAACTGAAGCTTTAGGTAAAATGTTACAGTGCCAGATATGGGAACTGGGCACTGAGATCTACGTTATGCTCCCACTAAATAGCAATGTTCCTCAGTTCATATTGCCTAGTTTGTACTTAATTGCATTTTTCCTGTGAAAGTGTCCTTACACTGCTGCCCCAACTAACATAAATTCATGTGATTACATAAATGCATTATTATTCCTTACGTTATTGTATCGTGCTTCCTTACTTTGTAGAATGTACAACTGGCAGTGTATATCTGGCAATGACAGGGAATTGGTGGAAGCTTTAATTGCTATGGTTGTGGCTCTAGGTACTACAACCTGAAGGGACAGGCAAAAATGATGCCTCATTCATCCATATCTTTCTTTCTGAAATAAATCAGGGTGAAATGTAACTGTAAATAGATCAGCTTATAACAGTGTTGCAAAGCAGTCGTGTTAGGACCATGCACAAAGAATGAGAGATTTTTACGGTTACACTGTATTATACTCGCCATCATGAAGTTTTTGTTGTCACTACTGATGATGCAGAATCAAAATGCGTGCATCTTCATAATACCACATAAACACGTCCGAATTATTTACGTTAAAGCTAACGTTAAATACCCACCTTCAGTGCGAAGTTCAAAACTTTTGTTACATTAGCAACGGCATGGTTTATGTACGTTCCACAACGAAGGCTTATAAATAAACCTAAATATCAAGTACATGTTTTAAGAATTAAACGAACTGTAAGACTGATTACCACCACCACTACTGAAACGGGATATCGCGTCGAAAACTACAACACGTATACTGTTTCGAATTACCCAAATAAAAACAAGTTTAATTTACAAGATGGACAAACTAACCTTCAGGACAGGCACTAATGTCGTGATTCGCTCAGGCAAAGATGCATCATCAAACAGAGGCAGCAGAGAATCTTTCTCTCCCATACACAGACGACACATGTTAGTAAAATTCACCACCATTTCTGTGGCAAATTACGACCTAACAGTACCTACTCTACTTTGCTCCCACCCGTTTACATAAAGCGAAATTCACGCACCACACTAGACAATAACACAGACACATACGTACAAGGATTACCAACATAATTACGGAGAACACACACTTGTCCCGGCCGTTTGAAATAACATCACGTACGAGAGAATTACAGCAAGTAGTCGCAAATAAAAAGGTTTTATGCCAGTGCTCAGGGTTTAGACCCGGATTACCACAAATTAACAGTGAAGTAGCTCATTTCATTTAAACTACACAGACAGTATGTAGTTCTGAAGGTATTTCGTAACACAAAAAAGGGCCCTTCGTCTTTTTGATCGTGACTTAATTTGTGATTCATAGTTCAGGTACCTCCAACATGGTAGCCGAGAGAGTGTAGTCAGTATAACAATTAGGCTACGAGCTGAACGGCCCGGGCTTCAAATCCGGGCAGAAGAAAAAAAATTTATTTCTTCTCCAAAACGTCCAGACTGGCTTTAGGGTCCACCCACCTCCTATTGAATGGGTTCTGGGGGCCCCTACCCCACGTGCAAAGCGGTCAAGGCGTAAGGCTGGCCACTCACCTCCATCTCGTGCCGAGATTAGAAATGCACCTCTGCACAGAGCTTTTAAACTTATTAGTTGTCTTACGTGAGGTAAGGTTACATGAAGTTAACAATTTATTTAATTTCATTTATTTTACTAATTTATTTCATGAATTTCTACTTATTCATCGATTTGTGCAATATATATATAGATATATATATATATATATATATATAGTTCAACTATTTTGTTCCTTTGTTAATTATATTTATTAAATTTATTGATTAATTCAGTTGTTGCTTCAGTGTACTTATTAAATGTAATTAATGCGTACCAACGTCTGGACATGACAAAAGTAATACTACTTGCTTCACGCGATTATGCGAACGCCAGTGATCGGCTGACTACACAATGGCCACAGATTACAGTTGTCGAGCGTGAAATATTCGAACAGCAAACTGCATCCCGTCAACAGATGTCGCAACACGGCAGTAAGTTGAACCTGCTCCGCAACCGAACGTGCTGAGCGAGATGGTTCAACGTATGGTTTGACGTTTTATTCACAGGGGACGTTAAGATCGTTTTGTACTCGTATTTTTTTTCGCAGTCGTGTAGATAGTGAAAATGTCAATCGGATTGTTGGAAATTGCGTATAAGCGATGTGACAGTGATGTGTATTTTGTCGTAATAGTTAGCTTGGAAGATCTGTTTACACACGTATACTGTTAGTTAGTATATATCAAACATGATGGAAATAGAACAAGAAACTGTGTATGGGACACATGAAGATTCTCATGTTGTTATGTCAGAGAAAGTGCAATCTTTAGCTGGTAGTATATACCAGGAATTTGAAAAGATGATTCGTAAGTATGACGAAGACGTAGTAAAGGACTTAATGCCACTTGTGGTCAATGTACTGGAATGCCTTGACTTGTCTTACACGGAAAATCAAGAACATGAAGTTGAAGTTGAGTTGCTGAGGGAAGACAACGAACAGCTGGTTACTCAGTACGAAAGAGAAAAACAGTTAAGGAAATCGTCGGAACAGGTGAGCCATTCAATTATGTACTGTTGCTGCCAACCGTTGTTGGTCAACTGTAGAGAGATATTTGTTGTTGATCTCCCCTGTAACTTTCTATGTAAAGTCGGTATTCATAGTGTAATTTTTAACCTTCCCAGTGTCTGTTTCACTGCAGTTTGGTGACTGTGTGGATCTTGTTGAAAATGGAAATTGCGAAAATTCAGCCGCTTATGTTGTGTTGTTTTTGTAGCAGAATTTGAAGAAAAGTAACTTTTCTGGGGTTTGACACAGTTTGTAAGAAGTGCCATTTTGGGGACATTCGAAGTTGCCAGATTTCAGCTCGTCACAATGGTTGATGTTGACGGTTCAAGTCTTGTGGGATGTTACACCCTTTATGCCAGTAGTTACTGATGTTTTAGAGAACTGTAGTGCTTCCATCATCTTTGCGGTCAAGCATTCTTAGAAGATGGAGGTACTATGCAGCTTTGAAATGTCACTAATTATTTGTCAGCTGATGCAGCATAATCTGATTAACCTTCCAGATGACTTGAATGTTCACATTTGGAAGATGATTAAATGCAGCCTGTACTGTGGTATGCATGCGTAGATTTAATAAAGGTCTGCTTTAGAGCTACCAAAGTTGACAGATGGTCATACATTATTTGTAACTAACCTATTGCTGAGAAGTAAATAATCACTGAGTCTTGTTTTATGATGTGGGACTGTTCAGTATTGTGTGCTCAAGAACAGTGGATGCTGTCCTGAGTGTGATGAATTTGCCCACCGTATCATGCTGTAGTTCTGTAAAGTATTTATTCTGTGCCTGGGTTCCAAAAATGGTCTCTTTTTCCAGATGTCTTCTGAAAGCTTTTATGTGTAGTATTTTTTGTACAATTGCACTTAAGTCATTTTTCACTTTTCTCCATCTACTACAGATACATTTTAGTTTTCTAAGATATGATTGTCGGCAACAGTGGTATGATATTTATGAATATTTTGCCAGTGTTTTTCTTGTCATAGTAATATCTTAGAATGAATCTATACTGAATATTTAAAGTTAAACGATTTTATCATTTCTAATTTTGAAAAGTGACTTGACTGTCCTAATAGAAGTACATACATCTTTTGTTAGACTAAGTAAGAAAGAGACATGTTGGTCTGTTGGGTCAGCTGAACATAATTAGAACATTCAGTTCTTGAACAAGGTTACGTACACAGTACACTACTTATTGGTATGTGTTTGAGGTTGATCTGTATCTTTCTAGAAATTGCTGGAACTTGAGGATGCCAGTGAAGACGAAAGGAAGGAACTGCATGGAAAAATTGAAAGTCTGGAGTCAATTGTGCGAATGCTGGAGCTGAAGTCAAAAAATGCTTCTGACCATGGTATAGTGCTTGTTGTAGCATATATTACTGTTAGGATCTTTAAGTTTGGGTCATTGAAATCCCCCTCCCCCATCAGTTTGAGCTAGTGACAAATGACAGTTCGTATGTGCTCTTAATTACATCATTTTCAAAAGCTTTAGTACATGGGTTTGGTGAGTGGACCTGCTGCAGACAACAAAATGTTTCACCCATTTTTTTTCTGCAGTGTATCGACTAGAGGAAAAGGAGCAGGAACAGAAGAGGGAATATGCAAAACTTCACGAACGTTATACAGAGTTGTTCAAGACTCACATGGATTATATGGAACGTACCAAAATCCTTATGGGAAGTGCAGAACGATTGGAAGGTGGGGCACGTGGACGGTTACCTACAATGAACCTTGCACAGCTCAATAGGTGAGATTAATGTTTAGTCTCAGATGTTTTAAAGTGAAGTAAACATAAAATTATTGGTGTATGCATGTGTGTGTGTGCAAACACATATGTATGTCCCTGGTTGAGTGCATGGATACATGTCTTTTTATGTATTGATTAATGTGTGTGTGTGTGTGTGTGTCACTTTTATGTATTTAGTTTTTGCAGACAGGATATTTGAATTATTTGAAATTTTTCATGGTGCCACAGCTTAAACCCTCATCATTCATGGTGTGGCTGGGAAGTGTGCTGGTCGTGGCATGGAATAATTTTGTCTACGTGCACCCTCCAGTAATACATACGGAATGTAATTCCTTGGCTGGTAAAACTGCCGTCTGTGCTGCTGTAATCCTAGGGCTAAACCTCCACACTGTGGACAGAGAATTTGAAGTTATTTGTTGCTGGATAGACTATTTGTGAGACAGTGCATGATATTTGTGCACCGGTAGTAGCGTATCATGTCAAAGGAACTGTGAGTGCAGGATCAGTGCAGTTCATATGCAGAAGGCCTGCAGAAAGCCCTTTCCAAATGATATGAAAATAAAATGATAAAGTCGAAATACCATGTTACGTAAGTGAGAGGACAGAAAGTTCGTTGTTGTGTGACAAAGTCATGGAAAAGTGGAAAAAGAAATCTTGAACCACATGCGCACATGGCAAGGGTAAATTTTTATGTCCAGCACATTGTTACATGGTGGCTGGGGAATGTGTGAAGAAATTCTGTATGAATAAATTAGACATTTTATTACCTTGTATGCCCTGCATTAGTATTACTGGAGAGTGATGGGAAGTTTCACGTACGTTATCCATACCTTGTACGAACACTAAACCTGTCTGTAACACATATCAGGGTGAATTTAAAATTATATTTCAGTAATTTAACCTGTGTAAAAAATTCTTACACATATTTGCTTAAAAACACCTAAGTAATCACCTAGTTAAGTGACTTTCATTTGAACTTTGATAAAAGTTTAATGAAATGTGATAAAAAATGTATGACTCAGTATGCTGTCTGTACATTTTATTTGGCTGTGCAACAGAAATTTTTATCTGCAGTAAATAAATACCAAGGTTAATGTGAGGTGTGAAATTTTCAAGAATGCGCAGTGGAAACTATGCTTCTGTACTGGAAATGTGCACTTATCACAGACGTGAAGATTCATTGTGTGATCTTCTGTAGGCTCGGAGGTGGGCACCAGTGTTTCAGAGGAGCATGCTGCCCTCCTTTTAACGCACACCAGGCTACATAGTGTTACAACACAGATCACTCTATTACAGTTTAGTTGTTGCTAATTTATCCATTTTCGTGTCTCCACATTAGTTTTTCCAGTCGTTTAATATGTTGTACCTTTGCAGATCCTCTGGTCCTGTTTCCTTTGGCTTCACGTCACTGGAAGCTGGCCTGAGATCTGTAACAAGTCCTGGAGAATATGTGGGACCAGCATCTCCTCCTGACAGCAACCACTCAAATACCAGTCTGCGAAATGAGCTCCAGGTGAGTTGTAACTGTTGAAATTTGTAAGGATACTGTTTGTTGTTATTTAGCCGTGGTTTGAATATTTAATACATTTTGTGGCAAGAACAGCTGGTCGGCTGGTTGGTAACATGATGGTGGTAAAGTGTGGGAAGTGCAACTTTGCGCTTGGTTGGATGCATTGACTGTAGTGTTTATGTATTCTTGGTGTATCTGTGGAGACCTGAAAGTCATTGCACATTTCCTTGGTTTATAGCTGACATACATGAAATTCTGTTGTTTCTTCAGTGAATGGGATGGTCTAGCACAGGAAGGTCATTACAGACAGGAACAGTGGCCAATTTTACAAGCACTGGTTATGGGGCAAAAGAATGTCAACAGTCAACCTTTCATTATTCTTATACTACCATGTATTAAACTTGGTGCATTGAAGAATACTGTTAAGGCTGCAGATGAAAGTGGCAGTGGATGTCTACGTAAAACAGAAATTTCAGAGGATCAAAAAGGCAGGAATCAAACAAGGGGTATTTGTGGGCTTGCAAGTCAGATAAATCATGAGAGGCCATGTATATGGTGAGACATCAACTGAAGCAGAAGGAGCAACTTGGAGAGTGCCTAAAGCATTGACCACAAATTTACTGGGAAACTTCAAGGCAGAAAGTTATGAGTGTCTTGTTGAATGAATTATGAGTGTCTAAAAGTCATGGGATGCAAAAAGTCATTAAATTTTTTTCTGTACAGGATTATAGAAATTATAATGACAAAGATAAAAATTTCTGCAGGAAGTGTTCAAGCTTATTGGCATTGGTGGAAGTCACTTAATGTAATTTCTGTGCATACTTTAACTAAAATGCTTACTTAATGTGTGGGATACTTGGGTATTGTATGAAGAGGAAACTCTAATGGTTAACAAAATGTTTGAGGCTGGTACCAGCTGCCTTTGATGTCCTGCACCCTTCTGGGCTGCATTGGGTTGTTATACTGTAGAAGTGTTTACTGTTGTGTGCAATGTTTGTTTAAGGAGACACGTGTGGGCACAGAGTCCTCTCAAGTGGTGGATGAGCAGCACAAGAGCAGAGTGACATCTGAGAAAGGTCAGCTGACAGATACCATTTCAACGGAACATCGTGGCACAATCACAAGTAGGAATAAGCACCTGGCTGCTTCTTATTATTCTTTCACTTTCATCAGCTTTTCATTACTAGCCTAGTAGTCAGTTTGTGCATGTTATATTTTTGTTCAGGGGTGCACAGATTTTCCAAAACTGTAGGAGCCTCCTCAAAATTTTAGGTGCCAGAAGGGTGACATGAAGCAAGTTTCATACTGAGGGTCACAAATATTAAGTGCAACAGCACGAAACTCAGTTGCCTGAGATTTGTTCACTTGTGGTTTAGTTCATTATGTGGGACTACTGAGCAGTGTGATTGAGTGGGTAGCATGCGTTCGTTGCATGTGGGATGTTTGGGTGCAAATCTCAATTCAGTTACCAGCTCTCCAGACGGATGTTTTTTAGTTTTCCATATTGTCTCAAATTCAGTCACAGTCAGTTATTTCCACCTCCTTCAGTTCATTATCTATGGTCATTAATCAGCATATCAGTCAGTGTTAAATGGTCAGAGCTGCTGACTGCATTGTTCAGTGAATCATAAATAAAAAGGTTGTGTGGAAAACTGGCTGTACTCATGTCATTTCTGAAACTGAAGTGGAGCGTCATGCTGTGGCTATGGTGTTGCTGCGATTTTTGGGGCCAGGATCCACATGTTATTCTTTGTATTGTAAGCATGGAATTGAAGGTGAGTCATATTTATAAACCAGATATTTTGAAGAACTATAGGATTTTCTTTGAAAGAATGTAGAAATAGACTCAGGAGAAATGTTTGCTGAGCTTTCTGCATGTGACTTTTTTATGTATTCAGATGTATTTCAGTGGTGGGGATCATCATAATTGACATTATCAGCATTATTGCTGCTGCCAGTACTACTAATATGGCTTCATAATACAAAAAATTAAGGAAGAAACAGAACATTTCATTTATTAATTTATTTTTGGTTTATTTTATCATGCTCTGTGTATCTCAGGTATGTAGTATCAAGCAATAGATGGCTGGTGAGTGATGAGTTACAGAGGATTGAAGCTGGTCAGTGCTTGCCAGAGCTGTGGCACAAGCAAATGCCTTTTTACTAGGATGGTCAGCAAGAAGGACATGAACAACGCATGTGACAAAGTAGGGGAGAGAAATGTAAACTGTTCTTACATGAAATATGCCACTGTCAGGAAGAAGAGATATATGTGGTGCAGTCTGCTGATGTTGCAGCTGTGCCTCACGCATGCCATTGTTTATGTGTCTGCAAATGTGTGCGTGTGTGAATGTATGTGTGTGGGGGGGGGGGGGGGGAACAGAGCAAAAGGACTGTCCTTTGCCAAACTGTAGCACCAAAAATGTCGTTATGACAGTTGAATGTGACAGACTGACATGCACAGTCTTATTTCAGATAAGTGGTAGCACTTTGACGTGGGCTGAGGTCATCACAGAACTTTGTTAAATCAGACAGGACAGTAAAGTACACAAAGTTTCATTCACTGGCATTCGGACCTGCGGGTCAGTATTTGCTCAGTGGACCATAGTAGATCCAGGTGTTGCTGGGCACATATTCTTGGCTCCATGTTTGGGTGCCATATATGTTCTATTAAACCATCTCTTTAGCTTTGTGTGATTAAGGAGGTTGCATGTTCATACAACTAACATCAGCTTCATTCACTCTGAAGTTAACATAACATTTGTGGGGAGTCACTCACTGGTGTTATTGAGATGTTTAGTAATTATTGTATTCCTTGGTGCAGGAGGTGGATGGGTTGATGGACTGAGTCCCGATACTAAGGATTCTACGCCAGAACTTGAGGATGTAGAGGATATGACAATGACTGTTGTTTCACCAATTGGAAGGAGTAAAACAAAAAAGTGAGTTAATGGGAACCAATGTAAGAATTAATTACGTGTGAAATAAATATGTGGTTGTAAAGAAGTAGTGGAATGCTTGTTGAAAATTCAGTGGGAAAATTTGTTTCTGTGGATAACCCATTGTTGATTTGATTTTATACATTAGAGTGCTGTAAGAACACTTTGAAATCATGATTTTGTGAAATAGGCATGATGTGAAATTGAAGTATCTGGAAAGACAGAATGGACACAATAATAATGGTCTGCAGGAGGTTTTTTAATGCTAAAGACCTTGTCATTAACACGGACTGAAACACTGCTATATATGGGTGCTATCATGTGCCACTATTTGTAACTAAGTTGTATTAATTTTATGTTTAATATTCATAGACATGTCAAAAGACAACCTAACAGACTGATAAACAGTGCAGTACTTGAACTGGCTGCATAATGAGTGAAAGTTATTGATGCATTACAATGCATTGTATATACTTCAGTACCAAGAAACTGACTGAGCCTGCCATGATTAGACCTGGTTGACATGTGGAGGTGTTTGGTGATGATATGACAATGGGCAGTGTTTTCATTTTTCTCTTGGGCTCAGAAGCTTGTCTGGCATGCTTAGTTTTTGTAAGAAGGTTTGGAACGAGGAAGATAAAACAGCAGCCTGAGAAGATCTTATTAGACTTTGGTTATATTTTCTTTTTATATATATTAATTGTGGTATGAATAAGCAACTGGTAATTGGTAGCTGGTAATACACTGTAATCAGTGTAACAACCTGTTGAAAGACATTTCAATATGGTATAAGTGGTGAGTGATTTTGCAAGTTTAGCAGTGTGTCACCAGAGCTGTATATTTTTCAATAAACATAGAAGATCCACATACTTTCTCCTACCTGATGCCACTGTGTGGTTACTTGTATCAGCACCTCCATTTTGGTGGCCTGGTGTAGCGGGTCCAGATTATGAAGCTTGTCGACGTAATCCTTTTAGCAGTTACAGGATTATGATCCGGTTTTAATTGAATTTGTAGAACTATTAGGTCATTGCTGCAATAAATATTTGTTTAGTTGTTGAATAAACAAATGAGGAAGATGAGATCTGCGCTCTTCTGGGAGATTATGCAGCGTCATGTGGTAATCCTTTACCGATGTTGCGGGACAATGTATCAATTCCATCTTTGAGGTTCAAAAAGTACAAGAAGAAAAGAGGAAGGTGTTTAATTAATATAAATGTGGTAAAGGGATATCTTTATTACCTTGAGATACATTTGTGTATAACATTGTCATGGCAGGTTGGAGACCATAAACTTTACCCATATAAAAAATTTTGAAGTAAAATGTGTGTAGGTCATGCTCATGGAAACACAAAAGATGGAAATATATATTTGGCTGTTTCTGTTTATTGCAGAGAACAGAGGAGTGGCAATACACTATATCAAGAATTAAGCTTCCAGGATGCTGAAGCCCTTGGGGAGATGGATGAAGGAGCTGACATTACAGGTATTTGGTTTGTAACAGTATTCAGCATAACAAACTCATTTAAAACTGACAGTTGATAGTGGTCATTATCATAGTTAAATGTGGGGTCATCAGAACATGATATTCCAATTTTCATTTTACATGTTTTTGTGTACTGCAGTGAGAACATTTTTCCTGATACTGCACTACTAATGGAACATGGGAGGTTTTATTCATATGTAAAGTATGTTTAGTGTACAGTCTCTGAGCATCCAATTCAACATTTTTTGCACCTGCAGCTAGTGTTTCTTTAGTGATGCCATTCTCACCAGCTGTGATTTCTGCCTTGAATATTCAGCTTCCTGTGGATTGTGACTGTTACAGTAATTTAATATGTACCATGTGCGTGCACTGTATTATACCAAATAACACCAATTAATGCACCAAAAAATATATGTATAATTTTATTCTTAAAAGTCTCCTACATGTTTCGGCCCTGCTGGGCCATCTTCAGGGAGAATAATGTTGATACACTCTGGTTGTGCTTATATAGTTAAGTGCAAATGTGCCCTGGGCTTCATCCTGCGTTTGAGAGGCGTCGCGTATCATTAGTTGGTGTTATTATTTCGTACTGTTACAGTAGTTCTTCAGTAATTAATAAGAAATGATAAAATGTGTTTGTCATGCATTGACATTTTCATTAGGGTGGGTTTTTTTAGCGCACAGTTCCTCCATCCATAGTGTCCTCCATTTCCCTGCTATATGTATATATTTTTTTTTAAATTTTCATGTATTGGTATTTCTTCTGTTTCTGTTTATAATTTACTGAATGCCTGCTGAGTTATGTCATCATGTGATAATGTACTTGGTGTTGGTGTTCTCTAATTTTTCTTTCTGTTAGTATTTATGGAGCAGTACACGATGTTACTGAACCTACAACATCTACAGCTTGTCACTTGATAACAGATACAGCAACACTGGAATTTGTTGATATTAGAGTATCTGTTGCTTTTATAATAATTGTGTCTAAAATCTGCAGCTGCTTGCCTTTCTGCATGTGGATTTTACATGCACCAAGGACATTGCGTTGGCCTTCATAAACCCAGAACACCATGATTAAATGTGGAAATTTGCGAATCATCTATCCTAGTTTTTCAGTGAATATTGTTTGCCACAATCAAATCAGGAAGTAGGTGGGCAGTTGGTGTTATGTGGTTTTCAGAGAGAAGCGTTACACATTCCTTACATTCTTATAATAAATATATTGACCTTAGCTCTGTTTAGGCTGTATGTAGTGTGAGGTACAACAGATTAGTGCAAACCTCGGTTTACCAGTTTCATGATTCTAATGGGTTCGTTTGTATTTGTATCTTTAATCTTTAAAATTGAAATGTTTGCTGTATATATGTCTTGCTTTAAAACATTAAATCCTGTGCACTTCTTGCAGTTTACTTACATGTTTTATGTGTTTTTCAAAATAACAGTGGTTATTTCTGCAAACAGCATTAACTGGCTGGCCTTTGTAATTGAGGTGCAGTGTGTTTGTTGTGAGGTAGGAACTAAATTTTTATGTGTTATTTATATGAATCCAATGCTTCAAAGTGTTAAGCTTCTCTCCAGCATCTCTCTTCTAAGGAACCATATTCCATACACTAAGAATACAGGCTGATGGGAGGAAAAATATGCCAGAATTTTGTGGCTTTATGTGATGTGAATACTAAATCATAAAATAAACTGTGTTTTAGTTCAAACAATACAATTCGGCTGGTATGAGACATGTACCAATAATGTGGTTATTGTTTCATGGCTGCAGGCAGTTGGGTTCACCCAGGAGAGTATGCCTCATCGGGTTTGTAACAAAACACTGTTGGCATGGTCAGCTGCATGCACTTGCTGTTAGAAGCCACTGCTTGCTCTGTATGTAATGTTTCTATGTCTTGTTCAACAGCAGTCTCACATTTTATGTCCTTTTTGGAAAGTAGGCTGTACCCTAAGTGTATATTTATAATTGTTTATGAAA
This sequence comes from Coptotermes formosanus, assembly GCA_013340265.1. Classification (NCBI taxonomy): domain Eukaryota; kingdom Metazoa; phylum Arthropoda; class Insecta; order Blattodea; family Rhinotermitidae; genus Coptotermes; species Coptotermes formosanus. The sequence goes on along the minus strand of BLKM01011323.1, from coordinate 616,018 downwards.
ATTAATTTCTGTTAGGGGATGTGACAGTATTGAACAACCTACATTACTTTTCTAAATGCCAGAATGACAGAATGTGGCCTTTACATATTTAATACTCTGCCTGGTTGCTGATTCACATATGAAAAGTGAGGAACACCAGTTCTAAATTTGGTCTGCCGTAGGAAGTAGATGCACCACAGTTTTGTTGTGAGCACTGAATGAATTATAAACACTTTATAACAGCAAAGTGTACAAGTATGTCCGTACACAAAAAGAAGCTTCATTAGCTGTTGAGCACCCCCTCTAAAATCTTCAGTCTTCTGCAAGGTAGTGGCCAGAATCAGAAGGGATGTTAATTGGTTTAAATTGAGGAAAGTTGCTTTAATTCAAAATCACATTAATTACTAAAGTTTGTTTAATCTGTACTGCACATATGAAAAAAATTATTTACATATAACATATAACATATAACATCGTAATGAAAAATGAAGATGTTTTGGACTGTAAAAGTACTTTTGATTTTCTTTGTGTTGGGTTTACCCCACAAGATCAGGACATAGTAATGGTACAGGTAACTGCGGCTTTGTATGAAGTCACTGTGACAGTGTCACTATGTTGCGAAATACAGAAACTTGTGGTGTGTCCAAGAAGTTCCTCATCAAACTTCGTGATTTAGAATTCAAGTACTGATCCTGAAAGTTGTTAACATTTTGTAAGTGTTATGCACTGTAAGTAGCAGTATCAAAAGATGTGGAAGTTGCATGACATGTGAAATAATTTTTGTCAGTTATTTTTTTTCGGAAGACGTAAGGGATTTTTTTATTTGTTGCAAAGACAGTAGTTTTGTTCCCAATATGTTGCTGATGCTAAGGCTGTAGTTTTCAGATCTTCCAGAAGGCCAACAGGCAGTTATTGTTGTCTATAAAATTATAGCAGTATGTGTGTGTGTGAGACTGACAAAATAATCAGTTTTATTTATTATTATTAACTACTGCACAGACATTTTATATACTAACTACGTGTTTCAGCTAACCATTGTAGCCATTGTCAGGGAGTCACTTTGCACAGAATCAGTGATGATTTAGCGTAGTTCATAATTGTGGCAGTTTGCAGTATGAGTGACACTCAGATGGACCATGCAGTTCAGTTTTGGGTGAACCTTATTGGGATAGTTTAATACTAAACCATTTTAAGAGAAAATCAGAAGATGACTTATTGTACAAATAGTCTCAAAGCACTCGTACAGCCCATAGCGACTCTGATAAGGAAGGAATGTATCTTCCAACTAGAGAGCACCATAGCAGAGAGACACATATTCATGGCAAGAGAGAAGCAAGACCAGTCTTTACAACTAATGTTACTAGACAGCACAAACCTCCATGTTGTGCATGCAGTTAACCAACCCAGCTTTCCAATAATCTCCATCCCATACACATTGCTGAGTAACCCAAGCACAAACTTCTCTTTTGCTGTAGTTAAGTGCTGATTCCTTAAAATAAATGTTTGACATAGAGCAGTGATATTGTGTTTGGCATACACATTGTGAGTGTTTTGTGCATTGCTATTAACATGCTACCATAATCTAACATATCCATTTTTGTTTTGCTCTTTTTTCATCATCACTGGATGAACGGCTTTACCACCTGCAGTAAATGACAACTTCTTTGGTAAGAAAAAGTCCATGTAGTCATCAGTAATGAATTGGAGATATGTACATATGTAATTTAATTTTAAATGTGATCATCAGACACACATCAAGAAATCTGTGAATTAAAACTATTGGAATGTTTGTGTTTGTGTGTGTGTGCGTGTGCGTGTGTGTGCGCGTGCGCACAAACACAGGGCAATATAAGGAAGTATGCTGGCTGGGAGGCCAGTGTAATGGCTCTTTGGAGCTGTAGACATTATCTAGCAATGCCTTCTTTTGTAAGTAATATACTGTAGTAAATTCTGTAGAAGGATTTAAGAGTTAGGTGGTACAAGAGATACTGAAATATGTTGCAGAATAAGCACTGTGCTACTGAGATGACATAGGTGTAGAGAAAGCAAACATGGAACAGATTTTTGGAAGGCATTCTGCACATAAATTAATGAATAAAAGAAGATAAATAAATAAATGAATCAATGAACAAATTAATGAATAAAGAAATAAACAACTGAAGGAAGAAAGAAAGAAAGAAAGAAAGAAACAAACAAACAAACAAACAAACATCTACATGTGTGTGTGTGTGTGTGTGTGTGTGTGTGTGTGTGTGTGTGTATATATTTATATCTTCTGTTTCAGGCATGGGCAAGGAGGTGGAGAATCTTATCATGGAGAACAATGAGCTACTGGCCACCAAGTACGTATTCCTCAGCATAGCATTATGACTGTTTAGTGAGAACATAGTAATTTGGTAGTAGTGTTAGTAATTTGGTACCAAATGTGGTCAGAAAGACTACCAGCTCTTCTGACATTTGCTTATGTGCTGTATTTGTGTAGAATTTGATGTATTAAATGTGAATTTTCTGTGCTGCAGCATCATTTTGTGTGTTCATATCTCCATTAAAATGAAACAAAGTCTTGTGTAAAAGAAATGGCTGCTTGGGATGAAGTTTGCCGTTGGATACTTACTAAAGATAACCTGTTACAGAAATGGAGTCTCGTAACAGGAATACATGACTGCAAGGAATGTACAACAGTAGTTTTGTGAGGCCATAGTTGTGATACATTTGTAGTGGTTATTGCATGCCGTTGTGGTACTCCTGTTTCTTCTGCAAGGCACTTCAGATCCTTATGAGATGAATGTAGGAGCCAAGCGTCAGATTTGTTGAAACCTCAATGAATACTCAACATTGAAAAATCTGGGTTACCATGTTATTAACACTCCAATTTCTCTTGTTTTACTGAGAAAATCCCTCAATGTTTCTACGAGAACTTAAACACCACAAAAGTTTTATTGAATTTTCTGTGACTTTTTGTGAAGGAGTCACACTTTACAAGAGATTTATATAGACACTCTCTTCTTGTAATTTAAACTTATCTGTGCTGTGCTTAGAGGAAATCTGCTGCAGCATGAGACTAAGTCATGCATGAAGCTGTAAGGGAGTGCAACTTCCTCTGATCACCATTGGTGACTCATAAGAATGGTGGAAAATGATGCAGTGACTTGCACATAGCAGAGGAGTTGTGCTTTAGGTCAACTAAAAAATAATTTCCACATAATTTATGTTACATTTGTATTGCTGATATTGTCTTATACTTGCTGCTTTGTTTCAGAAATGCCCTCAATATTGTAAAGGATGATTTGATTGTCAAAGTGGATGAGCTGACGAGGTAGGTAGTTGGTGTCTGGTATTACTGTTGGTATGAACATGGAGTATAATACTGTATTGTATCACATCCCAGGAGACTATGAACATTATGTTCGTTATCTGTCAGCATTTTCTTATGATATAGTTGCAGTACTTTTCCCTTTACAGCGAGCAAGAAATTCTGCGGGAGGAAATTAAGTCACTGTATGCTGTGAAGGCTCGACTAGGTCAGAGAATCCAAGAGCTGGAAGAGGAAGTAAAAAGAGCACGTGAAGAGGCAGAACAGGCAGCCAAGGCTTCCAAATCCGACGATGAGGTGCGTGTTTTAGTTTTTATTTGGAGGGTGTTATACCTTTTCCGATTTCATTTAGGACACTAGTGCATTATGGCCATTCTTTTTTGAGGAATTAAATTTTTAATACGATTGTACCATTTTTTACTATTTTGGAAATGGCAGAGGGTTGATTGAACTTACACATTGTAGATATTTTAATGTTTCTGTAAATAAACTGTTATTCTTGCAAGCAGGAAGATGTGCCCATGGCACAGAGAAAGCGGTTCACAAGGGTAGAGATGGCCCGGGTGTTAATGGAAAGAAACCAATATAAGGAGCGATTCATGGAACTGCAGGAAGCCGTTCGCTGGACAGAGATGATTCGAGCCAGTAGGAATGATCCCACTTTAGATAAGAAGAGCAAGCAAAGCATATGGAAATTGTAAGTGTGATTGTATTTATTGATTTTTTAAGTAGTGACCCTACAAATACGCTAAGAGTGACAGTAGGATTTTGACCTTACTTTCTAGCATGCAGGTCTTGATTAATAGACCATACATTTTATTTCTTGTAAGTTATGGGTAGAACTGAAATGCGGACACATTGCAATATGCCTGGACAAACTGTGATATAACCACTTGTTTTTGTTAGATGTCATTGATTAAAAAACACATCATTATATACATTTACTCAGACATATCCAGGTTTTTCATATTAACACATCACAGTTTCAGGGCTGAGTTGTAATATTTTTCATATTTCAGCTAGAAGACAAACTATGCTAGCTTTCATCATTCCTTCCAGGAAGATGTTGAAACAGTCTGACATAGACTATGACTGTTTCTGCCCCTTTCCAGTTTATTCCCGTCCAGTTTATTGAAGGCATTGTCACATCCAAAAATACACCATTTTAACACATTATGTTATGGTTGTCTGGTTAACACTGTAACTTTTTACTGGAGAGTTTCTGAGTGTGTATATTAGTGAAGCAGCTAGCTGTGGTGACACAGGTGTGTGTGTTGGAGGTTTCCACACTGCTGAAGAATACAGTTTATTCTGGATTATGGCACCATATTCATTGGTTGTAGGTGGTACTGGTATTTTAAAGGAACGTTGGTGACAACAGAGCAGACCACACCGTAGTTTCAATTTATGAGGAGGATTGCTTTTATTCATTCCTTGAAGATGGAAACAGTATGTGCCATCAAAGCGTTGATGTCACGTACCAGACCGCAACATGATGTTGTAACCCAGAATGTTACAATATATTCTTATTGTCTTTATGTCCTGGTAGCTAGGTGCCTGTGGATCTACGTATGGCTGACAGGCTTGCCACTTTCATGTGCTGATTGACTAGAAATTCTGGGAGCCTCAACCTCCTGGAACCCTAAGAGCCTGTCCAGGCCTGTAATGGGCTAGCTTTTACATGGTTTCAGATCTGTTGCAGTTCAAATATCAGTCCCATGCTTACACCTGCTTTCCATCATGAATGTTTTAATAAAATATTTTGTGTATGACACAAATTAATTTACTCGGTAAATAGCGATTGTATCTGCTTACAGTTTCAGCAACCTGTTCAGCACAACAGAACGACCACAACGCAAGCCGCTGCCTTATGTTAATGTGCGTTACAATGCACCTACACATCTTGTGAGCCCAGCACTTGATACCATGAGAAAGCGCTCCCTCAATGATCGCAAACGTGGTTTTGACTTCATGGATGGCGAACTGTGAGCATTGGGTATCTTCTGTATTCTAGACATGTACATGACATATAAGGCATTTATCAGACTGAAGAAGTTGATACTGAGAGACAGTCTCGATTTTTTGGGATTAGGAATGAACATAAAGTGTGTATGGTAATATGGTCTGTTCTGTACCACTACTCTGATTGTCACTTTATTTGAACAGCCGTTTAAATATTTTAATATTTGCACTGTAATTATTGCTTCATAAGAAGTGAATAATCAGTTCCTGAGCCATGTGTTGGCATTCTGTCACGTGAGTGGTTCTTATGTTAGATAGGTTGGTGTACGCCCTGAAGGTAGATGTGAATGTTGCTCATGAGTCTTTTATTCCTTCATATTGCCTTTACCATTTTTCTGTGTTCTCTTTTCCATTGTACTATATAAGCATCTCTTATGTATTCTTTTCACTAGCCGTCTTTGTGTGCCGAATACCTGTAATCTTTGTATTACTGTCAGTCTAATCTGCCTTATCCACAGTTCTTCTACAGTTGTGTATATTTCTGTGTAATAAAGTTTCTTTGAATTTATTAGACTCATATGTTGCCAGCAAGGATGATTTCCTATCTCTTTGTGCTGTCCTAAGGTTTTGGTATAATTTCTTACTTGTGTCTCCATACAGAAAGTTGATGAATGAAGGTTGGTCTCTTCCTGCTGTTACTGCTGTATGTCAGTTTAGGTGCAGAGCCTAGGTTATGAATCAAGGATACCAACATGTTGTTGCATTAGTGGCTTACATGTCATAGATGCTGTGACAGTCTTGCAACCTTGGGCTTGGTGGTGGTGTTCTGAAATGGTACTGTTGGTGGGAGTTGTGTGATCAGCCACAAGTGTCCTGAAGCTGTGTAGTCCTCTATTCATTTGCATGACATAAAGTGTCATCCACAGGCAGTTACATCCAGGGTAAAGACCTAAACTTCCAGCTCAGCGGTGATGTAAGATTTGTTTGGTTCAGTTACATGTATGGGAAAGGCCTGAAGTTCAGCTCACTGGTGATGCAGGATTTGTTTGGTTCAGTTACACGTATGGTGAAGGCCTGAAGCTCAGCTTGCTGGTGTTGTTGGACTTGCTGTTAGGTTCCTGTCGGCCAATGATATGTTAAAGAATAACACTTATGAAGTATTTCCTGATACTGTGGTATGGTGGAGGTCCACATGTTCTGCATTAGAAGATTTTGGAGTCCCTTTTTGCATTATCTCCCTGTCCACAAATATTGGGACTTTGACTACAGGCCATCATACAGCCTGTCCTATTGTGTGGTTTTAGATATGGCTGTACTTTTAAACAAAGTTCTCTTAATGTTTCATACTGGAATACTAATGTTGCTGTGCCTTTTATAACCATGTGGGTTTTCTGACCTCTTTAACAATTTGTAGGTGGATACAAATCTGGCCGTCAATGCTAACAGGCGTGTAACTCCCCTCCACACACACACACACACACACACAGACTGTGAGTGGGATATCGGGGAGGTTCCAGAGGGTGCGACTTTTTCATCCTGGCTGAAGACTGGACTGCTAGTGCATGTGTGTGTGGTTTCTTTTGTGAGTTTCTTGATACTCTATGTGTGAGAGGGAGAGAGAATGTAAGAAAACAGCACATAAGTATTGATGTGTTGTGGCGAATATTATAGTGCCTCAGTTACTTACATATTATGGAACATCCGTCCTTCATACTTGTACACCACTCGTAGGGGCTTGTAAGCTTATGCCCTGAACATTCCTAAGTTGGCTTATTGTTTCTAGCTTTGCAAAATAGTGGCCAAATCTTCCCAGTGAATGTCAAAACTTTTATGACTGAGATGGTGACGAACAGGACAGACCATATGGATCATTTATTGCCTAAGATGGTATCTCCCCCTCCCCCTTAGACACATGCACGGAAGCCCACACAGAAAGAGAGATGGAAACATTCTCCTTTTCACTCTTTTTTACACTGTCACAAGTAAATGTTATTTGAGAGATTTTGAGCATAGCTGTGAGGATAATATTAAAATGGATATTAAAGAACTAAGTTGCGGGTTTGTCTGGCTTACGATTGACGGTAGTGTCAGGTTCTTGTGAACATGATGAAGGGTTTGTAACCAGTTTTCTACAAAACTTTAGATATAGTGTGTAAGTGTTATATCTTCATATTTAATTTATTATTCAGTAAAATGTAATGTTATACTGAGCTGTAATCATTTGGAACTGATCAAAAAATTGAACTGTGAAGAGTGAATCTTACTGTCTGTGGACACCAGATCATCAGAAAAGCTTGCTGCTCGGCGTGCAACTGAGAGACGAGAACAGTACCGACAGGTTAGAGCCCATGTCCGCAAGGATGATGGGCGATTACAAGCGTATGGATGGAGTTTGCCTGCCAAGATTCCTGGACCTGCTGGTTCAATTGCACAAGGTAGTAACGCAAGCCGGCAGCTCACCACAAGCAGTAGCCAAGTTCCAGTGCCGGTACCTGTGTACTGCCGCCCTTTGGCTGAAAAGGAGCCTGGCATGAAGGTATTGTGTAGGTTGCCTGAGGACAAAGGCTTCTCCATATGTCTGTATCTTTCTGTAAGATTTCCTATTGTATCTGTGTCCACTATTTCCACTACTGACATCTGTATTGAAAGTTCCTCACGTACTGTCTCCCTTAAGTCAGTTATATTTATTCTGCATCTTCGTTTTTATGCTGCTAAAAGAGTTGTAATATCACCCATGTGTACCCCAATCTATGCACAGTATCTTAGTTTAACCTTTTGCAGAATTAAATTCTGGGGTGCTCTGAATGTGATGAGAGCTTAAATGGCTGCTATTACTTTGCATCGGTTTGGGTAATGCATGTTGCAGACTTCAACATTTTAAGCGCATGTTGTGTGTCGACTGGGATTGATGTTCAGTGCAAAAGGGTTAATATAATCTCTGGCAGTGTTTCTGCTTTCGTATCTTGCCTAGTGTCGCGGTTTCAGATTTGTATCTTTCTTGCTACTTCTTAACATCACGTAGGGACTTGTGAGATTTGAGGTTCTTACACTGGTGTTGCTGAAGACTCAAGTTTTGTGGGATATGACACTGTTCATCAGTAAATTGTGGCCAGTGTTTCAGAGGAGATTGTTTCCTCCCTCTTTGGGGTACAGGATGTCCACTTCACTGGACATAGAGGCAGGAAACTCCTTTGGAACGTTGGTAAATATTTACCAGTTGATACAGCATAGTATCTCAGAAGACTTGCAACTTCACGTAGAAACCTGATGCCTGCTGTTTTGTTTCTCTTAGTTTGTATGCAATTTGAGATCCATATGTCAAAACAGGCAAGTAGTATGTTTTATGTAACGTGACCTGTTTTTGGCCAGTTTCAAATTATATTTCGAAGTCAATAAACAAACTGGTTGCATGGAACAGAGTTCCTGAGAAGCTAGTAGTTGCTGTACTGGTTAATAAATAACCTGCCTATCGCAGAATGCCAAGATTTGTTACAACATGTTTGACACCCTTATGATGGGCGTGGTCCCAGTAAGAGATGGATTATGTTTTAGTGGTAGCCAGGATAGTGTAGTTTGTATAGCAACTCGCTACAGGCTGAATGGTCCTTTCCAAATCCCAGTGGGAGTGAGATCCAGACTGGCCCTGAAGCCCACCCAGCCTCCTGTACAGTGAGTACCATGTCTCTTTCCGAGGGGTAAAGCAGCCAGGCCATGGTGCTGATCACCTACACATTCTAGTGTTGGGATCGACAACGGATAGAGGTATACCTCGACCCCCTGTGCCTCCTGTGCAGCCTTTATGTTCTAGTAACTGATGACATGCTGCTGATATAGAGTTTAAAAGTAAATACAGTTATAATGAAATATTTTCTGAACATTCATCTGTATTCCAGTCTTAAATTAATCAGGGATGTGGATTACATCGGGAGTTTTTTTTTTTTTTAAGTTCTGATTGCCTTGGAGGGCAGTCACAAGCAAGTGTTTGGAATTACAACCAGGGTGGACAGTCAGAGTATTTACCATATTAAAATCGTATAGTTTGACATGGTGTTTAGTGTAGTGTCACAGGGATTTGTATGTGTGTGGATTTTAATAGACATACAAAGGTGGTATGCATGTGATGACAGTAATATTAACCTTTTAAAGCCTAGCGGTAACTTTACATACGACCAGGTTTAACATCAAAAAATTCTGCGTGGTGCCCACATTGCGTTTATGTGTTTTGTATGGATCTCAGAACAAACGGCAACTTTTGCCTTATAAAACATTAAGAGATTGGTTTTTATAACCGAAGTGGAGAGTGTTTACAGCGCGGTACGCACTGAGTCCTTATATAAAACAGATACGCTTTGTCTTTAAAGGGTTAATATAGCAGTGTTTTCTAGATATTGCTAATTTTGAATTGCAGATTTGGTGTGCAGCTGGAGTGAACCTGCAAGGGGGTCGTACACGTGATGGTGGTAGTATAGTGGGAGCAAGTGTATTTTATACCACAAGTAGACCAGAGGGTGAGGAAAAGGGCGAAGGGGAAATGCCAGAGAAGACAACTTGCACTGAGGTGGAGAAGTTGGATAGGGAACTGAAGGTATTTGTTCAGTCGCAGTTCCATCCCGTTTACGTGATCCTGAAAAATGGAGGCAATTTGTTGCTCCAAAATGAGATGACCACTTACCAGACTACAAAGTGTCGCAAGCTAGATGATCACAGTCTGAACACTCACCACCATGAAAATCTTGAAGACACTCATGATGTTATTGCGTTACTGTTTTCTCATCTGTGAATTGTGCTTCTATAATTGCTTTATCTGACCAGTTCTTGAAGTATTCAGTTGACTGGTGTAATGAACGTAGAGGGTTTGAACCAGGTGAAAAGGTAGCAAAGCAAAACTACAGCTGTAAACATAAGATAATGTAGATGGGACCTGATGCTATTCACTACAGTAGCAATGAATATTGCAGTCTTCTGGGTTATGATGCTTGTAGTTTCGTAGGTGGCTGCCAGTACTACAGGGCAACATACTATCTGCATCAGGAAGAGAATATCACATACAGTCAAAGCCCAATACAGTCCCCCCCCACCTTGTTTAGTGCTCATCGAAGTCTGTGAACAGAAATTGACTATTTTAGAGTATTTCGATATACAACTACCGTCAGTGTACCACCACTCATTGAAGTGAGCAAACAGTAGCACTGTATGAGGGTTTGACTCTACTTTGTCAGGGTACCTCTTTGAGAGCTTTCAGATTGTCTGTAGGTAACAGTCATGTGGGTTTAAAGAAGGGGACTGTAGGGCCGAACACAGCTGCCACATGAATGTGAGGGAAAGCTTTTTGAATGGTGCGTACAGAAGTGCATCAAAAATGTGCATTAGTGCAAGTAAAAGTTATTGTTCCAGAAAGGAGAGAAAGAATATCGTGAAAGCCAGGAGCTGGAGACGCAACTGTCCAGTTTAGTGTGGATTTGTACAAGCACACATGCAGCAAGTAAAGTGACTGTTATTGATGCCAACAATCCAGCAGACGTTCTAGAATCCTTCAATGTATGCAGTTCACACCTCCTCTGTATTGCAAGTGTACCAGGTTAGTTTGAATTTCTAGAGTTTTGTTTTTGAATGTCACATTTGTCCCTAAAGCCACCCTGACAAAGAAATGTGCATATTACTACATTGTTCACAAACGTCTATATCTTCTGTTCTTCAGAGAGAGAGAGCGAGAGAAAGCACTTTGTACACATGTAAACAACCTAAAAAATTAGCTGAATGGCCCAAAGAATTTCTGAAGTGTAACATGCACATACAGTTTAACTCCAATTATCTGGAATAATTGAGACCGCAAGCCAGAAAATTCAGATAATTGGATTTTTCTATGAAAATTGGCTACATTGGCAGTTTAAAGTGGAAAAAGATTTCTACAAACTGCTATTTTTAGGCTACATATTTATTTATGTACAGATAAAACATTGGTACATAATTCCGAGTATGTATTTGACAATTGGGACTTTCTTGTATAATTTGGGAACTCCTTCAGCTGTTACTATTTACAGTATGTACCTGTGTCCAAACCTTTTGACCACACCTTATTTGAAGTTCTAGAGAGCCAAAACACTTTACAGAACTGTACTCGATCTGATAACTGGTAATTTCAAGGCAAATTGGTTTTGTAGAATTCTCAACAAAGTTACCTGAAGGGTCAAGCCGATCCGGATAATTGGCGATCTGGGTAACCAGCGTCCAGATAATTGGAGTCATACCGTAATTTAAAATGACAATCTTCTGAAATGTGGCCACATTCAGTCCGATCGATGATTGCCAGTCGGTTGGGTGTATCATAGTCCAAGGCTGTGAAGGTGGAGGCAGTATGTTCCTGTGAAATATTCGTATCCCCCACCTGATTATATTGTGCCACCATTCTTACGACTTCAGTCATAATATTCACTGCTGTGAGAACAATCAAAGTTCATGCATTTAAGTTCTTCATGAATGAAATTTTGGTATTTTATTGTTGTTTCCAGTATAGTTTAACTTTGCCATATATTTGTTGCCTGTCCTTGTACAGTAGTTTTGTCCTTTACTCAGGTGACGAGATGCATCAGTTTCTGCACCAATTGTACTTCATGTTTCTCAGTTCTTCTTTGTGGTGTTAATAGTTTCAGTCTAGTAAAGTAAACAAATTCCCACAGAAAGTCTTTCTTGCAGTTCTTAAATGTCTGGAAGTTATCACTCTTTCATGGACCACTTGTAACCCATAAGTACCCCATATTCTGTTGACTTGCCTACCAGATCCATGTGTTATACTTCTAGGGGCAAGAGAAAGTGATTATGCACCATCTGATGTGGATTTTGTGGAATTAAATAACAAAGAGGTGACAGAACAACAAGAGAAAGAAAAAGGAATTGAAGGTGATGATGTCATAACTGAGAATGAAGTGCAAGATGAGGATTTTGATGATCAGGAACCTACCATTGGCAAGATTACATTTGTAAGTTGCGCAACAGGCAGCAGCTATCCAACAAGTGACACTTCAACAAACAAAGGTAATTTGCTTGTACAGTTGAGTTATGAAAGATAGCAAATTCATGGAGGATGACAGCGGGCATTCTGCACTGCTGGACCAAGCACAGCAGTGCAACTGGTGCCATCATTATTGTACAGCAGCAATAGTGCTATTCTGTCCACACCTAGCAAGTCATTGTAATAGTTAATAATGTGTTCTGTTACATTAAAAGTTTGTACCAGCAAAATACATTAAGGAAATGAAGTGTTCTTATATTGTGTTTTGAATCAACTTGTTTAGCTCAAAATGCATGGTAGTGAAAGCAGTAGTGTATGTTTGACAGTATATATCAGAGCAGAGTTTTATTTGTAAATGCATCTTTCCTTTGTTTGAAAATATGCCTAGAAACTTACGCTCTTAACAGCTGTGGTATTTTGTTACAGAACTTGACAGCATGGAAACGGCAGCTCCAACACGGCGGCTGGTGAAGGAAGTTACTGGTGTTGTGCGAGATGGACTTTCACAGCTCCCAAAAGGTTAGCATTCTGATGAAAATTATTATAGGCTGCTGGCTTGTTCAAAGCAAGTCTCCTTATGTTGATCATTTTTAGATACATTTATAAAGAATGTATAAAGGGTCTGTCAATTCTGCCATATGGGTGTATGTATCAATCATATTGTGATTAGTGTTTTACCGATTCCTTTTAAAACATCAATGCTTGGGGCTGTAAGCCTGTATTTTTAGCTACTGAAATTGTGGGCAATAGGCACAGTATCTGTGCAGATCACTGTACAGTAATCACAGTGTCCTGAAGTTTTTAAATTATGTATGTATGTATGTATGTATGTATGTATGTATGTATGTATGCATCTAAATAATTTCACTGTGAAACTTCCATGGTTTGTTAAAGAAATTATTTTATGTTTTACATCTTTACAGTTTGCATTAATCCCGCAGTTTTGTGCTTCACCATCTGAAAGTTGGAAGCAGTGAACAGGCTGCGACAAGAGATCACACTCTTTTGTCTAGCATGTTCTAAGTTCCAAAAACTGGTATTTCTTTAAATCCATGAACTCTACAAAAACTGTCACAAACTTTGGTGTGAAAATTGTGCTTTTGAAGGACACCTCAGTTTCATATTAATTTTCTCTACACAAATATGTGTGAGGTGGAAGTGACACTAGCACTACGGGCACCATGTAGGGTCCTAAAGTGATGTATCTTCATAGATCTTTTAAAAGTATACAACTTTTTTTAAAGGTAATTTTGTATGGAATTTGATGTCTTGCTAGTCATGAAAAATTTTTATTTGGCTTTCAGTTTGATGGCAGTAACTGTTAGCTTTTTTTTATAGCTAAGTATGCAATATCTTGTTTGAAGTTAGTTTATAAACATTTGTACAGATTGTGTAGAAGATACTCTTTGCAGTTAATGACAAAATTACAGAGACTGTGCTTTCTGATGAATTTAACACTGACAGGTTTTGTACTTAAGTAGAAACTTCTTTCTAGAAGACAGTAGTTACAGTAGTAACAGTTGATAGTATATGTACAAGGTAATAAAAACTAACTGAAGAAGGATTTGAGTGCAGCATGTTAACAGATGAGGTAAATTGCATTCTGCTGTTGGTTTATGAACTTTCCTGTATACTCATGTAACACTAACAACACAGCTGCAAGACTGGAAGTCTGGAGTAGAAAAATAGGAATATGCATTCTACACACATCTTCTTGTTATCACTGAAAGCAGGAAGGATTTTAAAATGTGAATTTTTTAGTTCTGGAAATGTCATCTTTGACAGACAAACAACAGAACCTACTCTCATGGAGGAATTTTTATAAAATGAACATTTCATCCCACTTCTGTAAAGAATATGGGCTTTCATTTCATTAAAGTTGGCAGTGAACGTTGCATCATCACAGACGGCGTGAATTTGGAAACCTACCTAAATTTCCATAATTTAACATTTGAATGTTTTGGCCCTAGGAAGCATCCTTATTGTGCATAATGTTGCGGTTCTTGTTGCATGATGCAGAGAATGATGTGCTGTACGAGGAGGTAGAGAAGATGAGCAGTGTGCTGCCAACCATATGGTTAGGTTCCCAAAATGGACATATTTATGTCCACTCAGGTGTTTCCCAGTGGCGTCGGTGTTTACACTCAGTACGCCTCAAGGACTCTGTACTTAGCATTGTGTAAGTATAATATGTTAGTTTTCAGGCCAATTGCATCCCACCATGTAGACTCTGAAGTCTGTGTGTAGTTCATAGTCGTGTGCCTCTTTTGAACCCAGGGGCTGTGTGTGTTTAGCTTTGGGATTCTTAGGTTGATATGTAGCTGTATGTACCTACTATTTATATTTTTTCGTATTCTGTCATCTGTCACTGTGTTCAAGAAATGTGTGTTTTAGGCTCACTGTTTCAAGATTCAGGCTTTAAATTTTTTTTTATCTGCTCATGTGTTTTCTTGGTGTTTTCTTCTGGGTTGATACAGTGTGTGATCACATAATTTGCGTATTGTCTCTGTGATAACTGCTTTCTATGCTGACAGTGTCCTTGCAACTTCTTACATTTCATCTAGCAATTGTGCCATTGTTGGAAGCATTTTAGAAATTCTGTGCTTTGAACTCAGCAACTGCATCCAGCAGCTGTTTGTGACTAGTAACGCTGATATCACCATTTCATAATGCATATGTTGGCGTGCACACACCTGGCTGTTGATGCATGTTTGCATCTGTGTTCAGCATAGTTGCACTTTTACGGATTGACCTGCTAGATGCTCCACTGACTGAATGTAACTGTCACGGCACAGTCTTTTTGAAGAGAACATTCATGACAGTTTTCTTTCTATGTTGTAGTCACGTTAGTGGACGTGTACTGGCAGCACTTGCAAATGGATCGGTAGCCATGTTCTGCCGGGCTCCTGATGGCCAGTGGGACTTGGGAAGTTACCATTTAGTTGATCTAGGGCAGCCTCATAACTCCATTCGGTGTATGGTGGCAGTCCATGGTAAAGTGTGGTGTGGCTACAGGAACAAGATACATGTAATACACCCAAGAAGTCTGCAGGTGGAGGTAAATTTAACCTTCATTTTGATGGTTCAAGTCTTGTGGGTTGTTAATGCTGTACTGAATGTAAAATATTCGACTTTGGAAAGGATTTTAGTGCTTTAATATTATTCTCGGTCAGGCAGTGTAAGAAGAGGGGAATTTATATATTACTATTTGCATGAGAATTTAGCTATGGCAACAGAAAAGGGATGCAAAATGTGGGAAACCCTTAGGTCACAAAACCTTAAATGAGGATTCTACTGTATAGTAGGTGTAATGAATAACTATAGACAGAAGAAACATTTAAGATGTACTGTGTGCTGTAGAAGTCCTTGGATGCTCATCCACGGCGTGAGAGCCAGGTTCGACAAATGGCCTGGCTTGGAGATGGTGTGTGGGTATCAATCCGACTAGACTCGACGCTAAGGCTGTATCATGCTCACACATACCAACACCTACAGGATGTGGACATTGAACCTTATGTCAGCAAAATGCTAGGTGAGTTTGGAGTTGCTGTGTTAGGCTTCATGTGGCTTTTATCAGCATTTCTTTTCCTGATAAGAATTTCTCCTCCCACTCCTGTTATTCATGAAGTTAAAAAGTTGTATGGGTTTATGTTCTTATTTAAGAATGCCTTGGTGCAGATACCAGAGAAAACGCTGCTTTTGTGTATGTAATGAGGATTCATAAGAAAGTTCTGAAGGGAGGTCGGTATAAGAATTACATATGAAAATCTGTAGATCACAATTGATTAGTATATAAAATTTGATTTTAAGGATGTAAGATTAACAGCTTATGTGTAAAGTGAATAAAATGGAAATCTTATGAGCATAGTACATACACTGCAAATGCACACACACACACACACACACGTATGAGGAAGCCTAAACATCAACATCATCATAAATTCCATCTGCCTTCTAAATGGGCTGTGATTGCAAGTGTGAGTAAATCGAGTGTCAAGTTCTTCACATTTACAAGATATTTTTCATTCTGCGTACCACTGGGTGTCTGCACTCAATTTTTTTTTTTTTCACCTTTTTTGTTGGTTCATATTCATCCACAGCAAGCCTCATGCAACTCCAAATTGGTAAGCTGTTTTTCCTGTGTGAAATTTTAAAATGGTAGGAAGATTCTGTAAGTTACAAAGGTTACTTGATTAGTATAATAACAGTGAGGATGTTTGTTATGACATCTTGCCATTCGTGCACTGGCACATAAGTGAACAGGTTCACTACATCAAAACTTTCTTTGAATTTTGTTGCTTTGCAGTGACTGAATAGTGTTCTGTTTGACCTAGGACTCTGAATTGCTGTCTAGAGAACTCAGCAGGGACATGAAGGATGTTTGTTACTCTTCTTTCCTCCTGTCCTAAAGTAGTAGTACTTTTCAGAAACTAAGGTTCCTGTTGACCCATCTGGGCCCCATCTTTCTTTTTCCCCTCTTGGCTCTGATTGGCCATTTCTGTCCTCTATACCCTGTTTCTTGTTCCCTTGCTTCTAACTACCCAGCTAATTTCCACATGACTCACTTCTGTCCTGAAGACTAAGATGTTGATACTCGCCTGCAAGACTGCACAGTGTCATAACCCAGAAAGCCACAGGATAGCAGCAGAAGCGTCTAGCCACCATTACCACGATTGTTATTCTTTTAGAAATCCATTTCAGAAGAAGGATATAGTGAGTGCTGATGGCTGCCAACCAAAAATGTTAGTAGTTACAGCACCTGACAATCTAGCAACTGTTGTTATTGCCTGACCCATGATTACATTTGTACCCCTTGTTCTTGTGCATGGCAGGGCAGGTAAGAAAATATCAGGGGATGTAATTGGACAGTGTTAAGCTGTTTAATTACAAATAACCGTGATCATTATTCCATTGGTATAGTGTCTTATTATTCTGCATTAAAAATATTAACTCACCAGAAACATAATGTCAGTAGAAGTTCACTAAAATGAAGGTACATTAATTGGAACAAGAAATTTGCTGTCCAGAACAGCATGATCTTAGACGGGCATCTGAGGAAAGATGCCACCAGACTCTTATTTTAGAATATTTTATAAACATGATGAAAGCAAGATTGAGGTCTCCCCTCCAGCACTGTAAAAGTCTTTTAATTCAGGAAGACTGGTCAGTTCCTGTTGGTGATTATTTCATTGCTGAAATTTATTTGTCCAGCAAATGGCTTCGGCATCACATCATACCTGGGTGGACTGAGTGCAAGCCTGTATTTAAATTTGTATGCTCACAGAGCTGAGTTGTAGGAACATCCTTGCAATAATGTTGTGACAGTTTTGACACTTCATCTTGCTAATACGTAACACACACACACACACACACACACACACTATCTTTCTGTCCCTGAATAATGTAATGGATTTTTAGCAAATGGTCGTTACATGAATCATATTGCTCTAGTTTGCTCCTTCCTTTACAACCATGTGATGTAATTACTATATATTAGACGATATCACTTGTAAGTGGTTCTTCGACATCCATTAATGTCATCAACATTTTTGAGTGGGTATATCACATTTGCTTGAAGCTGGCAGAGTAATTAAGACAGGGTTGACAAAATTGCTCGTTTTGGATGGAGGAGTAGGTATGTAGTTAAAGAATTTATAATCAATGGAAAAATGTTTTGTATTGACAGATGATAATATTGTACTTATGATTACATATTGGCATAAGAATAGCCTGTAACATGTAATATACAGATTTAAACTTGAGCAAGTAGTTAGAATTGTATCCTAGTTAATATTCCATAAGAGCAAGTGTGTAAAGTTAAAAAAAGGTAAATTGTCCCTTGTCCACACCATGATGGCATATAGTGGGAGTAGAGGTGTAGCGCCACTCATTTTTAACCTTGGCACTAGACAGAAATGAGTAATCAACTTCATGCCCTGGCCACTTACCCTTGGGAAAGAACCCGGGTACCCATTGAATATGGAGATGGATGGGCCCCAGAGCCAGTCTCGATGGTCTCTTGTCCCTGCTTGAATTTGAACCCCACCTTTCAAGCCCTGTAGTTTAGTCACTATACTGACTACACTCTCCCACCTCCAAGAGCAGGGTGTGTGATGAAACAATGTACAGTGAAGTGTTTATCATGATAATGTAGTAGATGGTGGTGCTTTTGCTGTGCAATTTTTTACATAAGTTTTGATGTGAGTGTGCAATTGAGTAGACAAGAAATAACGTGAGAAATGTGTCTTCAAAATACCTAAATATGACTTTTTTTATTACAAGTAAATGAAACATTTAATCCTAAATCAGAGAATTAGTTTGTGTAAGTCCTCCTGTTAAGCATTCCGGGGAAAAGAGCGCATAACCTGCTTTATTTATCGTATTTGTTTAACTGTTTTGTGTGAAACATTGTTATGTGGGTGTAGCTGTAACATAACAAAATTTGTCATAAGTAGTTGTAGATGATGGCTTCCATGCCCTGTTCAGTAGTAATGCAAGGTCTTAAACCCTGGTTATGAAAGGAAATATTTGTTTCAGTCAGAGATTAATGGCATCATTTTGTTAAGCTCATAATCTTTCATACAAGTGGGAAGTTGTTATACATTTTGATGTCATGCATGACATGGGCTTCGAGGCAAATCAATCAAATTTGTAAAAATAATGGGTTCTGTCACTTTCTTGGTTGTGCTGAAATTGTATTTTTATGGCCATTGATCACAGTTGTCATCACATTAATGTTGAACTATATTGTATTCCAGCTGAAGCAGCGTGTATGTACTCAGTTTAATTAATTAAGTGTAGGTCTCACTGAACCTCCCCTGTAGCTAGTGTGCTGTTTAAATCCCAGCTTATGGCTTTACAGGTGCTGTTATTGTACTTGGTGTAGCTATAGCTATGCTCCAATACAGCCACAGTTGGCATGTCAGTAGTCTACATGTTAAGAGAGTGAGGGTCGCAGTCAGCACTAATGGTGATTGTTTCTGTTGTGTTGTTTTATGCTTTCCTCTGCTCTGGGTGTTGCGCACGTTGCATTACGTGCGTGCGACGTACATTGCTATGTGCACTTGCGTAGCAGTGTTTCCTGGAGGTAGTAAGCACACATTTCTGGTTTTTATTCTATTGATATGCTTGAGCTAGTTGTGGTTTTGTTTTGCCCACTGAATTGCCTGCTTGTACTTGTTGTGCAGTGGCCATGACATAGGAAGCTGTTTGTTTGTTACTACATTTATGGAGATTGTGCATATAAGATTTTATTGATCATAAAGGTCAAGGTGATTGTTATTTAAATGTAAAAATTTTAACTTTGTAATACCGTGTGTCAATTTTCAATCTGCTGTTGCAATATAATTACAGAGTATGACTTTGCATTGTTCAGGTTACAGTACATTAATTTGTAATTTCTGTGTTTTTATTTGGGCAGGTATTTATTTTTTAAAATAGAGCAAAAATAATCTACACTCTTCATCAAGTCCTGTATTTCCTGCGCAAGTCCCAACCCTCTGTTCCACTAGGATTATGCTTAACTGTTGATAAATGTTTGGACATATTTCTTCCACTGCTCTTATTAAACATAAAATGAGATCAAACCTGGTAATTCAGTATTACTGACTCTGGCCATTCCAAGTGGTGTATAATAGTACATGATAATTTCATTATGCTCACAGTATCTTTACACTCCTCAATTTTTAGGAAAATATGTTCCCAGAACATGTTTAGCTATGTGCTTGTTTGTAAGGTGACTGTCCATTTATTAGATTAAGAATTAGGAACAAAAATAGGTGTTATATTTGGGTAGAAACAGTATGTTCATGGTAGTCTTGCTTCTGTGTCAGGTGTGTTCAGTTCCATGCATTGCAACCAGTGTGTCACAACTTGGTACTTGCTGTATGATGAGGGAGCAGAGCAGTTGTGTCAAATCTCTGAAGTTCTAAGTGCAGCACGATATGTTGTTTGTATTCTTTTATAACATTCAGAATGTCTTACTTGTTAGCAGTTGGTATTTTTAGCATGCATTTTCACACATTATTTGCACCGAGCAAAATGAGTGCACAACAGAAAGGTCATGTATGTATGCATATATGTATGTATGTATGTATGTATGCCTGTCCACCTGCCCATTTCATTTCCAAAACTTCTCATTGCAACAGCTATTTGTAAGGCAATAAGACCTGGTGGCAAAACAAGATTGGAAAGAGTGTGCTTAATATTATAATGTCCAAAATTTCCAGTGTCAGGGTTTTAAGTTTATTAAACTTACTTGTGGCTTGAGTATAACATTTTGTTGATGGTTTGTGGTATATGTGAAGAAGTCCATTTGTGGTCTTCAATAAATTGGACCGTATTATGAGACTGCAGCTAAAAATCAGAATTACTTGACAACTTTTAGGGAAAGTCTGCCATGTCATCTTGTAAAAGGTATGTCTCATAGTTGAGGCATTGACCCAAGAGACTTTTAGGAATGATTTGGTAGCAGTCGGATTTAATACGTGATTGAAATTTTGGAGGGCAGTTGACATGCAAGTCCTAGGGAAACCGCAAGGCTTTAAAGCTGTGAAAACAGTCGTGTTTTTGTGGGGGCCTTTTCAAAATGATGTCAAAGTTACCTACACAATTTTTAAAAATGAAATATCTCTTTAACGAAGAGGGAGAATGCAGTGATTTATATATTTATGTTGTGGTCTTTTGGGTTAAGACACTGTGTAGTCTGATAGGTGTCAATATTTTTGAAGGAACTTGCTGCCTTCATCTTCAGGACAGAATTTCCACCCTTAAGATGAAAACAGCATGTCCACATAACATGCATACACAAGGAAGGATCCTTCTGTTAGTCTTGTATTAGAAGTGTTTCTTTTATGTTATGGCAGGTACGGGCAAGTTGGGATTCTCCTTTGTTCGGATTACAGCATTGCTCATTTCTTCAAGTCGTCTGTGGATTGGAACTGGCAATGGAGTCATTATCTCAGTTCCACTTTCAGAAAGTAAGTACTGACATTCTCAGTCTCAAACACTAGATAAGTTTGACAACAGGTAGAGTAATTCATTTTCAGTGTATTCTGCTGAAAAATCATACTTTGTTACACATTTCCTAGTTCGGCATAGGCCTACTGGTTCAAATAAAACTTCTTCTCTATTAGAATCTGTACTCCTGATATTTTAGGAATCAAGTGCTTCGTATAAAATGTAAATTTGTTATGGTCTGAATGGGAGAAGGTGTTCTGTCTGTTTTACACAAATTGAATACAGAGAGGTAGATGTAGTAATGTCCCAGAGCATATGAAATTGTGATAGTGACATCCATAGAAACTTACACCATGTATTTGTTTACATTTCGTACTTTCTTAGGTGCTGGAGCAAGAAATGTCAGTAACAACCCACAAGGAGGCCACAGAAGTATGCCTGGCGGAGTGGTACGTGTGTATACTGACAGCTCAGGTAGCAAAGTGACTCCTGGCAGCTTTATCCCTTACTGCTCCATGGCACAGGCACAGCTCTCATTTCATGGCCATCGAGATGCCGTCAAGTTCTTTGTTGCTGTTCCAGGTAAGAAGAAGAAGAACAGGGTTCTTGAACCATTGAAATGGTGCGTTGTTGGCAAGAAGCATTCTGGAGTTTGCAAGATGACATAAACAAAATTGAATCTCTTTTCAACTACTACTATTTTTAGTTAGGTGTACATTATGTTCATTCCTCCACCGTCCAGAGCTGATACAGCAGGCCCATTAGCCACAGTACCAATGGACTCAGTCTCACACCACCCCAAGAATAGAAGACTGCAAATCGAGGAAAAATAAAGTTGTCCCTGTCCATGTCACAGGTTCTGGAGGTCTATCAGCCGCAACATGTGAAACACCTCTGATAGAGAACATGGAATTGGAGGCGCTGGAAACAAAGAAGCCTGCAGCCATGTTAGTGATGTCTGGTGGTGAAGGTTACATCGACTTCCGCATCGGTGAGTTGTACATTTGCAAGGTAACGTAGAGTTTGAGGTCTCTGTTCATCAGGGATGTGATGCTGTGTCACTGGGTAATTGATTCCTGGTCTTTGAGATAATGCAGTGTTGTCATTTCAGAATGTCAGGAACTAGGTACCCAGTGATTCAGGGACAACAGGGCAATAACAGAGCAAATGTATGAGAAGTGTTATGTCTGGTATGCATTTCCTAGCTTTTTGATAATTGATGCAAGTCACCAGAACATGTCCTTTTGTTTTGGCAGAATGGTATGTAAATGTGTTGCCATTGGAAGACAGTTGGGTGTTTAAAAGCTGAGAATTCTGTTGTAGTCTTATTTTCGCCGTTGATTCACTGTATGTTTATAGCTTTAGTTTTTGAATCGGAGTTTGATTAAGAACTAGAATTGAATGATATAGGTGACTGTTACTGTCTCATACCTTGGCTACAACTGGTAAAAGTAAAAGTCAAGTGTGTGACCTTCTTTTCACTATGTAGTGTCTTCGTTTGGAAGGTTTGTTTGAGTAACATTGGTGTGTTTATTGTTACTGTAAATGGCTTGTGCAGAATAAATAAATGAATGAATGGATGAATGACTGAAGGATGGACAGAAGGAAGGAAGGAAGGAAGGAAGGAAGGAATGAATGAATGAATGAATGAATTATTCGTGCTGTCTGGACTTCTTGAACTACAGACAATAGAGATGGGTTGAGGGATTTTTACTAGGTTTTGACATTTGTTGACTTACTTTCTGTAGCTTACTACATGGATCGCAACCCACCTTAAGAATTTGCTCAGCTAGTAAGAAAGTCGTTGCATTTCACAGAACCCTGAGGTTCATTACCATGTTCACAAGAGCCTGCCAATGGTCCCTTCCCTGAACCAGATGAATCATGTTCACACCCAATCATTCTATTTCTTTAAGACACGTTTTAATAATATTATTCCAGGCATGTCATGGTCTTCCATGGGGTCTGTTTCCTTAAGCTTCTCCCACCAAAACCCTTTGTTTCAGTTTCAGATGAAGAAAATACAGTGATTGACTTGAGGCTGATGCAGCATTTTATTGTGTTACCCAGCATAAACATTGCAGCTTTTCATTCCAAGTCCATTTCTTATTTGTTCTGAAAGAATTGTGCTTCTGATCAAGAGTCAATAAATGCAAGACAAATGATTTATTTCTGGTAGGAATCATACTTCATATGCAGCTGTTAGTATAAACCCATTCAGAGATTATCTGGGTTTGAAACCTCTTGTAGAACAATGTTAAGCTATAGAGCTGTCCTGTAATAACAGTTCTGATAGTTTTATGGCTGCCTGATACTGTTCTGATGAAGTGTTAGTAGCATTATTTGTGGAAATCTGATTTCATCTACTAGTCAGTACTTTGTGGTTCTCATTGGACATTGGGGAGCTTTCAGTTAGTTGAAGATCGTGTCACTTTACAAATGCTTGAAGACAATAGAATTGTCATAAGTGTTATACATTGAGGACATTTCTGTATTTTTGCAACATAAAACCTCTTAAAACTAGTAAGTAATTTTGATTTGTTGTTGTTCTGCTCCAAAATTTGAGTTTTGTCACTGCTTCAAAGGATTGCTTGTGTCTTTGTAGTGTGATTCTGTCCTGTGTTCTGGTAATAAGGCATGTGCATATACTTCCTTTCTTTGTTTCTATGCCAAACTGGCCACCATATTAGCATCTAATAGAGCTACTGTGTGTTTCTTGTAGTACTTACACCTTTGCTGAGTTAACATTATAAGCACAATTTACAATCTGATGTGCACCATTTTCAACCAATCCCTCCTAGTTTTCTTGGATCTTCTAATGGCATGTTCTAAAGAAAATGGAAAAGGAGTGGTGATAAAGCATCTCCTTTTTTTCGGACCAGTCTGAATAGGAAATGTATCAGACAAGTGTTAACCCGGTTAGTATCATTAGAATAGTGAAATTAAAGAGGCTATAGCACACTGGACCTGCAGCTGGGATGGTGAGACCATAAATGCATACAGAACTTTTAGATGGGAACCACTTTGAAAGTGGGCCTTAAACAGAGGTGGAAAGTGATACTAAGATTAATTAATGTCAGAGAAGTCAGTGATGAGGATGGGAAATTTATGTAAGTGGCAGTTCAGGATCATGTCCAGATGGGAGAAGTGTCAAACCTTGATTATCTGTTACTGGTTTGTTCCTCCCCTATACCCCTCATTGTGAAGCTATGCTTCATATTTCACGTGATAATACAGACGTAGCAGATATGTTGGCATTTGAACCTGTGCATTTAGTTTTTGCATTCATACAGTACAATTAACAAGTCCACATTGTGCTAAGTATTGTTTTTTCATGCTCATTTATTACTTCTTGTCCATCATTTGCAAAAAACAGGTAACAGGTTTTTTCAGGTTTGTTTGCCTTTGCTAATTGGGCATCACTGCTATAGGCAGTGATTTCTAATGCCTGAAATTGGCCAACTTTGTTATTGTTAATTCAGTTGCTTCTGGTAAAACTTATTTGTTGTAATACAACAATTATAATTTTGACACTAGCTTGGCAGCTGTTATTCACAGTTTTGTCTGATTATATCTGTAATTTGGCAGACCACGTTGGTATTTGTCTAGAGATAAAAGACATATTTAATTTGGATAATGACAGAACTGTTTAAGGTATTGTGTCAGTGTTGTCAGTAAAGCAGCAGTGATAAAAAAAATAGTGTCTACATCAGATCACAGTCCTGGAGGAAATGTGTTCCAGAACATTTGTGCGACTGGCTTCAGTTTCTGACACACACATACACACATACATATGCACATTCTTGTTTGTTGTACTTTGTTTTAGTTTTCCAACAATTTGTTATGATTTGTTTTTGTTTTCTTTAACCGTGTATATTGTTTCCCTGTGTGTGTGGTTGGTGTTTGGTCCGTTGCAGTGGACGATCCAGAGGAAGCTGAAGACACAGCTAGCCATCTCATTGTCTGGCAAATAGAACTCTGGTATGCAACATAGATTACTACACTTTTATCAGTAGGTTTCTACACACAGAGACTTCTGCTGTTTGTGCTTCTTATCTGTTGTGGTTTGGTTTCTCCATTTTCTCCAGATGTTAAAATATCATCTACAAGCTTGTGGAAACTTCTTTATCTGAAAGTCTTATGACACTGCTATGCCAGACACTTTACTGATTGGCTGCATCATACTTAAGTAGTAACATGTTTGGGTGTAATGTTCCATTAAATTTATTTATGCTGAATTATCACTGAACAGTTACGTTTTCCAGTTGAATATGATCATGTCTGTAATCTGTGTACACATTCTTAATGACAGCATTTTATTCTGTGACGGTATGGGAAGTTGTTCCATTGCAGGTTGTTTTGTTTTTGTCAGTTCCACAAGGAATGTTCTGGGTTCTTACCTGACCGGCTTCCTTCCTAGTCCTGGGTTAGCTACTTAATTGCTCCCTGCCCACTTCTGGGTTAATACCCTAATTGCACCTTTCCCAATTCTGGTTTAGTGATCCAAATGCTACCTGTGCCATTTGTCTGTGATCTTAACATACATGAAGTTGCTTTCCATTGGATATTGTTCCAAGTTCCCCTTCTTTCCTAAGTTTTGATACATTTTCGTGTCAGGTTTTATCAGAAGTGTTCATGTTGACAGTGTTGTTCATTCAGCTGTTATTTCATAACAGTTGCTTGTTATTCAATGGTAAAACAATGTCCATATAGCATAACACAAATTCAGTGTATTTATTTATATATTATCATTATAAACATGATATGTTTCATTGTACTAGATCATCCTCAGGTTTGTACATAGTAAAAGCTGTGGTACCAGGTAAAATTGCATGCTTTTGTGACGTCTCACTGGTGTCATTTTACACTCATATTACAAAGTAAAATTATACCTTATACATGTTAGTATGCTTAGAACAAAAAGAAGGAATAAGAATTTGTACAAATTTTGAGGGACTAAAACTTTTTAAAAGACTTTTTAATAATTGACTTGGGGTCTTGAATCGATATTGAGGATGACACAGTGATCTTGCTCTTCTTATGACGTTCGTGCTTGCTTTTTGATCTGTGGGTATGGATGGA
This sequence comes from Coptotermes formosanus, assembly GCA_013340265.1. Taxonomy (NCBI): domain Eukaryota; kingdom Metazoa; phylum Arthropoda; class Insecta; order Blattodea; family Rhinotermitidae; genus Coptotermes; species Coptotermes formosanus. Next base: position 589,715 of record BLKM01011323.1, on the reverse strand, counting down.
GTAGTGGCTATATGGTTTTGCACAGTGGTTTCCTTTTTTTTATATATGTATATTCCAAAGTGTTCCATTCAGTTTATGACATCATTTATACTTTATTATTCTGGTTGTGCCAATGTGCTTGGTGATGTTGGAAACTTCTAGTCACCCTGTTATTAGGGATGACTAACTTAGTACGGTCTTCATACGTGCTTGCTTGTTAAGCATGCATAGCAAAAGTCAGAGAAGTAACACTATTTTAAGATTACGGCTTCTTGGCTGTGATGCCACGTAGTTTGGTTACGCATGTGCCTGTCTACAATACTGTATGGTGTCACATCCCAGGAGACTATGTACTGTGGTGAGAACTTAATCTCTCATAATAATATTTTATCTCTTAATATGCTGACACCATTATTTGTGTAGACTAGTGAAAGCACTTTACTTGCTTGGAAAGAATGCTTTCATTTCTGCAGTTAAGTTAGATGATTATAAGTAACAGGGGTGTGAGTTAGTATGACATTTCATTTTGATATTGGAGGTGGTCATACTGATGTCAGATTGTTTAATCAGTTGAGAAAATTCCATCCATTTGGCTTGCAGATCTGCAGATATTGTAAAAATTATTTCCTATTAATCCCTCTTCATATTCATCATACAGTGTTTTGCTGCACATCTTGCAGCAGAAGTCAGGGTATAAAATTACAAGGCATTGTCCTTTTTGCATGTCCATACACACAATTCCATTAGTTTCTTCATTTGCTTATAAAAGTTACATCATTGTGTGGAGCTCTGTAGTCTGTCTTCTCCATGAAATGCAACTTGAATGCTGGAGTAAAAAGTAGTGCCCATGTTCGTATGTGTGCTGTTTCCTGTCAATGTTGTGTACTGTCACGTTCACATTGACTGAGGCTGTGTGTTTAATGATAATGGGGTTAATATTTAAAAAAATATGACTATGCTTATCAGTGATGTTGACTGTGTGTACATACTGATTGTGCTAATGCTGCAGTAAGTGGTACAGTCTGTAAAACTGTACTGTAACAAAGTAGTAAATATATGGAGCAATGCTTAGAAAGTTTATTCAGATATATCCTCAGATGTTTATAAGCATGCCAACTTTTAAATATTTTCCTATGTAGTTTAGTATTTTGTTGTGCGTCAGCAACATGTCAGATTCCTCAGTGATAACATTATGCTGCTGCGCATGTGCACTTTATGTGCTATCCCATGAAAATTTATTCTGTTTCAGGTGATGGGGAAGAGGATGAGGTGGAAGGTGAAACAGAGTTGATGGCAAGTTCTCAGCAACATGAGCAACAGGACGGAGAATCGAGAGGTGAACGCAGCCATCTTATAGTCTGGCAGGTTGCAGTGCAAGATTGAGGTGCAGCACTGCCCATGCACAGTAGGCATACAAACGCTAATCTAGTTGCAGTTTGCACTTAACATATTGCGAGTTGTCAGTATGACCCATGAACTGTAATTGTAACTGGTATGCATATTTATTTATGATGTTGCAGATTTAAAGCAATTCTTAATCACTTGCGGTAGTGAGTTATGACAAAATGAAGCTCTTTGTCATACAATTGGAAGTTAGACCATTTATTACAACTGTAAATGATTTAGGAAATATTTGGGGGTGATAGTTAATAGTTACCAGGTACACCGAAAAACTACATCAGAATCAAGTTTTAGAATGTCATGGTCATTCCAAGTTTCACGTACTTCTATTAAAATTCATGTTTCAAAGGAAAATTGGTTCTGGTCCATATTATTTGTCTGTATGCATAAATTTGAGAGGATGTGTTTGATATGGCCAGAAAATGAAATTGACCTGTGGATGTACAAATTAGTTTTTCCCCTTCCCCTGCAGAAAGCCTGTGATTCACAAATTTGAATTCGAGTTTGTGACATTAATGCCTCTCACTTTGGTATATCTTGCCGACTCACTCAAATACCCGTATGGTGTAGTATTTTAACAAAGAGTATCAAAATGCAGAAATGTTATTTTATCTGATAACTTTCAGCATTTGCACTCAGACCATTGTGTGCGACAGCATGCAGCGCATTGCTGACTGAAATTCAAATTTGCTTTGAGTTGAGGCCCACACATTTTAATTCAACATGTTGCAATTAATATTGAGTTTTACTTGCCATTTCTAAAGAAGGTGCGCGATTATTTTCCATCATTGCATCATATTTAACTTCATTGTTCATTCCACATTGAAGTTTTATAAGTTAAATAAGGCAACATAGAGTGACTGGTTTCAGTTGTCAGATAGGATAATGTCTTTGTGCTTTCCAGAAATACAATTCTTGGGTGTCACTTACAGTCTTGAAAGTAAAAAAAATAAACTGTAATTGTTTGGAGGTGTTTCTATAAGCATATTATAAAAATCTAGTCAAAATTTAAAACTGTTATTAATTACTTATGCCTTCCTCCTGCAATTCATGTTAGAAGAGCATCAGACTTGTCAAAGAGTAATGTAACTTAAGTGTGAACAAACCCAAGAGAAAAATTCACTGTGACAGTTGTGTGCAGTAACATAATGTGTGTTACCAAATTACAGATATATTGGTGACCATTACCATACAAACATATGGTCAAAACATTAGTATATAAAAGCAACAGCAGCAGTAGCAGTATCAGTAGTACTGCTAATAATAGTGTTAACAGTAATAATGTAGAAATATTGTTTGCAACTAGTTTGGCTTGAGGGACAGTAACTATACTATTTTGTTGTTTTTATCTTCTGGAAGGTGATACTGTTTGTGTTGAAAAGTTCTTGATCAGATATGGAATACATCTAAAGAATGTTTCAAAATTTAAGCATGTCTTGGGGATATGATAATGAAGTTTGCTGTGGGTGTAGACTTGCCTTGGAAGTGGCAATTATTAAGACTGTTAGCAGCCACTGTCATCTGTCATTATCTTGACTACGGAACCGTTAAGATTTTTGCCTCTCAAGAATTATGTGTGAGATGCAAATCAGAGGACAAAGACGACTAGCTGGGTCAGTCATCTGTAATATGTTGTTAGCTTGCATCTCTCCAGTTTCCTAGCTTCCATAATGTTTGTTGCAGTTCTGCGAGGCAATTTTATTGTGCTTTATTTAAATATGTGCCCTGTTTAATGTATTATACATACGGTGTAATGTGTTGATAAATATGTTATTTATTTGTAATTATGGTCAGTGTTCTGACCTTACTTGTTTGAAATAACAGTAGGTTTCTGCAGAAGAGTGTGTGTGTGTGTGCATGTGTGCGTGCGTGCGTGCGTGCCAGAATTTGGGTGCATGTGAATCGTGTTCATATAGCATGACATTGCGTACAGTATAAAACTGGTGATTATGAAACTGTTTAAAGAATAAATACAGCAGCAACATAATGTAAAATGTTATGTTGAATGTTTAATTTCAATGATGGTTATTTGTTCATTTCATGACATAGGGCATGTCATATTGTATATTACATTTAGTAACAGATGGAAATATTCTGTGACCTTTTATTCATTGATTTCATTTAAATGACTGGAAGTTACTTGGTAATGATGGTTGTGGAACTAGTAAATGACTGGCTCCAGACCAGAACTTCCAAGATTTGCGTATTGTTATTCCCTTGTACTTGATATGATAAATCATGTATGTTTATTCAACATATTTCTGATTCACATTAACCAGTCCTACCTTTATGGCAGTGACAGTTTGTTTTTATTATAGTGGCTATATAAATGAAGTACCATTAATTATATAGACATATTGTCTAACTGTGGATCACAGTGATTCTTCCCGTTCATGAACCAAAATACCGAATTTAGTAGGACATTGAGTGTGAATGTGTCTGAATCCTCTGGTTGTTAGTTGAATGATACCATATAACAATGAGATGATCATTCCTTGCTTGCTGCCAATGTACTAGTAATAATCATTTCAGCTGCAGTAGGAGTTTTCCACATTTTGCAGGACTCATTGTTTTGAAGCAATTGAAATGAAAGGCAAAGGACCTGTTCATTTGTTTTGATGTATCCTCATGTTACGAGATTAATAGCAACCGTAAGACAAGTAATGGTTTAGTCATAAAATCTTTCGAATATTGATTAAGTATGGCTTGTGTTACCTCATGTTTCTTGCAGCTGGCAGCTGATGGAAAAGGTTGTAACTGGCACCATTATACCCTGTATGCAGTAACTGTTTTCCCCAGTACATTCTCTGCATGACTTATAAAACTGAACACTAGGAAATTAATTTGTTTCTGATTTCTGCATGCTATTTCCAGTTTATGCAAACTCAGGAAATATAATTCTTCTTAGTGTATTGTTGTGGAACTTATCACATGATTCACCCTGTTCACACCATTGTAAAATGCTTCGCGCAGGTGCTCAGTCCATCTGTCTGTCTGTTGTGTCCATATAACGACTTGAGAATTGCTGAACTTATTTTCACAAAATTAGAGAATCCGTGATTACACCCTGAAGAGCACAGATAGAAAATTAGAGAATGTTAAAAAAAAGTGAAGCCATTTAAATTCTCATTGAGATAAAATAATCAATTTATTTGAAGATGCACATGCATGTGTGCTTATGTCTGTACCATGAGCCCATGTGGATTTGTATCCATGCTCTGTACATGCTCATTTTCCATCATGTTTAATTGTAGTGTTCTTGCCTGAATATGGGGGATCTGGAGCACCTGATTTCAGTCTTTGGCGCATGTGTTGTCAGGTGCTGATACAAGGTGTTGGTAAAGATGAAAGCAAGAGATGATCTGTGAACCCGCCGTAGCTGATTTTACACTTATTTCTTTATGATGTGAGTGCTGCAAATTCTGATTGTAGAGGAGCAAATGTACCATAACAGTCACTTAATTCATAGATTGCCTAAATTATTTCTCTTATTGACACTTATTTTGTTACGCAAAATTGAGGAGATATTTGTTTGTTACACCAGGCACTAGCAGTGGAAAGACAGTGCATACTTTTTTGAGTTATGGAACAGCAAAATATGATTGCTGCATTTTATATAATATCTGATTTGGAATTTAGACTGGACCATAGTTCCTTTTAGTGCAATAGCTCGCTGATTTCAGGCACACAGTCACAACAGATATTTCCATCTGTTCACATCCGCATGAATGCTTTGATATTTAACTGTACTGCCAGGAACACTTGTCTTTTCATCTGTACTCATTAACATTGAGTTATTATAGAGGATGACATGTAGCAGTAAGGAAAATGCTGATATGTTTTTTTAAACATTGACTTGGTAAAATTCTGGAAGATTGAAACATATTTTTCAAATTATACTGAGTAGGGATATGTATGTCAGGATTTTCAATTCATACTAAAGTGACAGACTTTTAAAATAAAAGGCAGCTGTGGTTTGTGCTTCATCATTTCTATACATAACCAAAGATTACCCCATACTTTGTAGCTGTAACATATTTATTCTGTAAGTGAAAATAAACAGAAACAGTTCAAGTTTCAGAAACATTGTGTTTAATATTAAAAAAACTTAGGCTGTGGATAGTGTACAGAATGTTAAACATACTGCATTATACCTTTTCTCAGAAACATTTGGAAGTAACCTTTTGTAAGGTACAAAAGTATATAAGGTGTTTGCTAAGATAATTTTACTGTGAATTTGTAGTAACAAGGTGGCTTTGGAAAGTCTGTATCTAACTTTTGGTTTTGTGGTAATAACTAATTAACCATTAAGCTACACACATGGAATTTGCTATGTAGGTACATCATAAACTTAGTTTCATATTCTCTATGAAATAATATCTATAATTCAACAATTACAGACACGGTGACCATGTGAAATGTTGATGCTGGCCCTGGCAAACTAAGTTTGTGAGAATTAGTACTGCCTGAATATATATACAAAAATGGATTGCTGAATTAATTTGTAGTTCCTATCAGCCTTTCACGTGGCTTAAGAATCTGAAAGAAAATGGGTATCGTGAAGTCTTCCTAGAAATTGTATTCTCACAACTTTTGCTTTGGTTTCTGGCATGTGAGTGTAGTGCATTAGCCCTGAAACAGAAGTTATTCTGTGGTGTTTCAACCATCAGTGTATGTTGGGTAATTTTCTCCTCTCAAATTTATGTTCCTTTTTTCTGTTATTATGTGCCATACTGTACTGTTTTTTTTTTTTTGTATTTTATGTCATGCAAGAGGTGGCTGACATCTTTGACAAAATCTTGTGTAGCTTAACTATGTGGTTGTGTTCTTATATGAAATTTTAATCCCTAGTGCTATTAAGACTATTTATTGCATTTATCACTTTTGTTAATAAATGTGTGTCTGTCACTTTTATTTTCATATATATATATATATGGGAAGATTTTGTGAGGGCACAATGATTATGAATCTCTGGAGCATCAGTGATACTTGCAGAAAATCCATAAATTCAAGAACTATATGAATGGAAATTTAATAAAATCTGATTTCAAAAGAATTTGTGACATAGCCGTTCCTTCAGTATGTAATTAAACGGAACAGTCCTTGTTGAGGAGCTGACAATTGCTCAGTCTGTCAGAAGGCTTCCAGCCTCCTATAAACCTTAAAAGTACATTGCTGTATCCATAGCAGCTACACCGGACCTTATCTTGAGCCAAATGAATGCATGTTTTTCCACTTTAATACTATCCTTCTGTCTGCACCTAGGTCTCTCAATTGTCGTCGTTCCATGAGGTTTTCTGACACATTTTGATGGCATTTGTCATATCATCCATCTTCCTTTGTGTGAACAGTAACAATATGCAGGATTGTAAATTATGAAGCTCCTCAAACACATAACTCAAACATATTAGAAGAAATGAGAATGTCCTTTGAATTTTTCACCATATCATTGAACCATGTTGTATGAATTTTCAGTTCATTGAAAAAATGAGATGTTCTTTAAAGCAATCTTTGCACAATGTCCTGTGGTAGATTTATAAGGTCCATTGATCATATAATGTGAAGAAGTAGTATATCAGACATATGTTACTGTGGGCTGGAAGGTTTTTTTCTTTGCTGTTGTTGACTCATATCTGCTTTACTTAATGGTGGACAATGGTCACAGCTTTCCATACAACCTTCCAAAGGCAAAGTAAATCTGATCACCACACAAGGGTTGTAGTTGTTCTGCAAGATTATTAAAATTATAGCTGCAATCTAGGTAAGTGTAGTAATGGAAATGTGCATGCATGGTTTAATTCTGCAGAGCCTGAGTTATAGGAGGTTCTACAAGCTGTGTCATGTAACACGGTTGTTCCTCTAATTATGGTTTTGGGCTATGAAAATAGTAAGAAGTGTTTTTTTTTCTGGTACAAAAATAGTATGAAGTATACAAGACAAAAATATTGTATTTTGATCTGAACCTTTTAGGTCATGAGCCAACAATTTAATTAAAACCTGATTGGATGAAGTTGTGAGCTGAGTTGGTTTGATATGATGATATCTCTTCTCCCCTACCCCTCTTTGAAGTATGGTACTGTGTCCAGTGGCACAGCACAACATTGTCTTATGCTTTAATAAGCAAATAGAATTCAAACTAAGGAATGGCCTCCATAATGTGTGTGGTGTTAGAACTGTGTGGGTCAGTGTTGGTGTTTTTTTTAAGCTCAAATCTTCTTCTTGGGTGACACGCAGATTCATTCTCCATCTCCATAATGTGACTGTGGATATTTGGATTTTAAGTCTATGATTTTGGCAACCATCCATAATACATTTGAAAGTAAACTTAGTACTTGGTGTTGGTCCAAATATAGAGTGTGTCATACCTGGTGAATATGACCAGGTACAGCCCAGATTCATGGATATGTTCCTCCCCCAGCCACTACAAATCCATTGGTCCTGTAATTTGTTGATACACTTCTGGTATTCTTTCTGGATCCAATTGTTGTATTGCACTTTGGTTAATCACTGGAATATTTCGAATTCCCCTCCTTTTTTACGTTTGCCTTGTTTTGTACTGGGAAGAAGAGAAAAGTCGCTAGGTACCAAATAAGTTTTGTGAAAGAGCAGTTGAACATTGTTCAAGATTTTCCTTAACCATGAGTAGATGGCACATAAACGAAGGTGTTTTACTTCATGGTCAAGTTTTTACAATGCTCTTAGACCACGTTAATAATAAATAATGGAAGTCGGTGTAATCACTATTTATCATTTAATAAAACTGTTACATGTTCCAGCATTTGTATGTAGCCACAATGAGTTGTTCCAGGACATGATGAAGGCATAGAGGGGGGTATGGAGGTAGTGCAGCTCATTGCTAACCGTGGCCCTCGATGGACCTGAGTCATCAGCCTCGCGCCCTGCCTGCTTCATCCCCGGTTAAACAGACCCCCTATACCCATTGAATAGGAGACTGGGTGGACCCCAGTGCCGGTCTGGACGTTCCGGAGAAGAGAAAAACATCTTGGCCCTAACAGGATTCGAAAACCAGATGGTCCATTCCGTATAGCACGCACTGGCTTTTGAGCGGTGGAACCTATCGAGCGAATCAATCCGATCATAAATTATTCCGATGCTTAGTTGGTAGTCCTTGATTCCAATAACGGCAAATAGTAGCAAGTATTCGAATGACGGAAAGAAATTATGAGCGGGAGTTGGAATATATTATAGTTCGTCTGTTGTAACTGATTCTTCCTACTGTAGCTGCATAGCAATAAGTGTGGCACAATACTGGGGTACCATTCCTCGGGTTAATGCAATGCAGAACATTCGCGTTATAGTGTTTCATTTTTCCCTACAACGAAGGATAAAGAGAAATTTTTGGACCGTTGAAGGAAATGTGTGACATTGGGTTGGCATTCATGGCGCAACGAAGAGCCAAAATTCAAGGGTGTGTACTTAAAAGTAGCAGTTATTTCCTTTAAAATATTACTTATACATCACCCTAATGTGTTTGTAGAGTCGCGCAAGGGAACTTTCAGCCTTTCCTGGTAAAGAATTTGCACATATTTTGCTGTTAGAAATATCTGTAGTAAATGTTGATACAATGCGTGGATCCTCTACCGGGGGAAAGCAACGATGTATGATGTGTCTAGTATAAAAAATGCTTGTTTGAAATACAAATATGAATATAAATGCATGCTAAATATCTATTTACAGGGTTAGAGAACGGTATTTTATCCTTATACCAACACTCCTTACATGCCTGTTTTTATACTAATTGAGAATTTTTGCCCGAGGCAAATTAGTCAAAAGAGTAGGCCTAAATGCTGGTATGGTATGGTAAAGTGTTCATTATGGGTGGAAGATTATTTCATAACTTGATTTCATTGTATTAAACTCATTTCTTGTGTTTACTGACGTTAGTATTTGGCACATTAAGGTAATATTTGTATTGTGCCTCTGTTATGTATATCAGAAGGTGTTCGAAACTTTTCCACGCAGTCGCTCCTGATGTTTCAAAGGATCAACCATGATTGGGGATTGCGGTACCTTTGAACGATCGCTATTTCCAAGTATTTTTTTTTCATGTTGTGTGTCAATCTTGCAACATGAGAGAAGCAAATACATACAGGTTGAGTATCCAAGAGAGAAGTTGCAAAGGAAGGAGAAAATTGCATAATGAACTTCATAATTTTTACTTTCCATCAAATGCTGTTAGGGTGATAAAATAAATGAAAATGGGATAAATGTGACTTGTAACATGCACTGGGAGATAAGAAACGCATTCAAAATTTTTGGTTGAAAATCTGAATGGAAAAAAATACACTTTGAAAACAAAGGCTAGATGGGAGGATAATACTAAAATGGAAATAAAAAATCGGATGTGTGTTAACTGAATTTACCTGACTCAGGATTGTGTTTGTACAGTGAAAGTAGATTTATATTCTTTGTGCTTTTTCCAGAGCCTATGGTTGCACACATACACGTATGTCATGGAGAAGTATCAGCACATGAAAGCCTTTATAGGATGTTGTTTGGAGTATTCCAAACATCGCAGTGAAATGACGTCTACTCTTCTGCAACGATATTTGCAGGTTGAGAAATGGTGGCTTATATTAGGAACTCTTTTAAGTTGAACTCTTAATCATATAGTGGTGTAACGTCTTGTGAGTGCTGTATCTCTTACAGTGAATTACATGTCATTTTTTGTATCTGTTGACATCTTATTCAGTTGAACATAATTTCGCTTATTGCAACACAAGAATATTTTCTGTTACGCTGTTCCTAAACGGTTATGAATTTATAGACACCCTGATATCATTTATTTTGTTTCTGCGAAAACATCATTTTGAAAGTAGACATGTTTAGAACAATGATCGTCTTTTGGATCTTGTTTTTGTTCCTTTTTCTGCCTGTTTAATGCCTGGTGTTTAGATTAAATGCAGCCTAGAGGCTTGAATAATGTATTCTCTTTTCTACACAATCTGAACTGAATTTTGGTTACTGGGTTTGGCAAAGATTTTACATTGCTCTTCTCTGTTGGTGTATTTTGTGAATGATGTAGCTTCTAACCACTGTGGTTTGAATTCTCAGGTAGGTGCGCAGTATTTCAAAGACCTTTGTTCTGCAAGCAAAGTAAATATAATAATATGAACAGTGAAGTAGTTTGTGTATATGAAACCTTAAATCCTTGGTTAAGGGAAAGTTATTACAATTCCCAGCAGGTTCCTATGGAGTGTGCAGTCAAGTGTAAATTGGCTTAAGTATGTCTGTTGTGTTTGACTTATGTGATTAAGTGAAAAGTTGGTGTTATTGTCTCCAGAAATATTTTTAAACATTGTTATAAATACATTTTTATTGCCACAGAAAGTATTTGAGGGAATAAGTGTTGTATGTTACAGATATCATTTGTGGAATGGAAATTTCAGGGATGCTAAAGTGACAATGTAATGGAATAGACAATTTGGACATAAAACCATATATTTTAAATTTTTTTCTGAAGATGATAACAATTTTAGTTTTATGCTGCATCCAGTGATTATTATACAGTATTTATCATTTTCAGTGTCACAATTTCACCCAATCAAGATACTTCTTTTATATATGTGTAATCCATGCAGTGCACGAGAGACAAATTAGTAATGCTCACTGTTTCTTTGTGTAAAACTGACGCAAGTTTGTGTCATGTAATGCACTTTTTCCCCTTGATACTGTCAGTTTTTACTGTTTTTTACTGTGTTCTGATTATGGCAGTTGTTAGTTCTTAATACTTCATTGTGCACATTTTTATTATTTTTTTCCTTCTTCCAGTAATTGAGAAAGGGACAGGAGAGGGACATCATTTCATGTTTACAGATGCTTCAGGATTGTGGTTGAACAATCAGTCATGTTGTGATCAGTGGCATATTGTGAATTTTGAGCAAAGGCATGCAACCTGCAATCAACTTTTGCTTAAGAAATTATATAAATTATTGTTTTCAAAATAATTTATACTTATGAACTTCTTCAATATTGTAATTCTACTTCATAATTTGAGGATATTTAAATGTCCTAATTTTAAAAATTCAAAAGAAATAAACAAATTTGAAAAATATATACAGTGAAACCCTGCTAAGAAAATTTTGAAAATTCCAAGAAAATCCTACTTCTTCAGCAGGAGATTTCTTAAAGGGGTAATTTTAATGAAATGGGAGAATTTGGTGCTTTTTTATCCTGACTTTTTAGGCGGGAAATTTTCCTAACCGGGTTTTTCTTAAGCGAGTTGCACTGTATGTGATAAACATGTGACTTTTATCATACAGGCCTATTAACATTCTAGTGCCAAAGCAAAATAATATCAATGATCTACACACCTACCGTAACGCTACTCCTAAACACTGAGTCCTCTGTACTCAAAATCACAGGCAAAGCGATGTGGCGACACTATAGTTGTAATTTGACAAAGGACCGCTAGTGGTTTTACGGTTGTCTGTGACAGTTAACACCATTCTTGACTAATAGAGAGACGATACCACCCAGGGGACGATGGTGGAATTGCTAGCTAGGGTGCCTGAATGCAACTTCAAGTTTGCATGCATGCAGTAGATATTTCCTGTGCATGCGCCCTGTACCATGAAATACACGCACAGCCGAGTTTCATGCCGAGAATACAGTAACACCGCATGGTGGCACTTCGGTGAAATATGCTTGAAGTGCGTGCTTTGTGTAGGAATTTAAATCAGACTTGAGTGGGCATTGCATATTTTCTATGAAAGAAAAAGTTTCAAAGAAAATCTAAGGGCACGCAATGCATGCCTTGCATTCATGAAGTATACGCCACTGGTTGTGATGTACTGTAACAAATTCAGCTGCATGGGGATTGTGATTGAACAATCAGTCATGTTATGATGTACTATAACACAATCAGTGGACTGTTATAAAGTTTGCTGAGTTGGAGAGATGGAGTGGAATGGAGGCTGCATTGTAACGAATCTAGAGTTCAGCCAATACCCATAAGTGAATACAGAGTTAGGTAAATGGTAATGTAATTCAGAATTATATCTGCTCCCCAGTCCAGTTGCAGGGAGAGGAAGGGTGCATCAGAAACAATGATAATCATGGTGCCAGAATGCTGGAGAGGCAGTTATAAGCAGTACCTTTTATTTCCTCATATATTGTAGTTGTATGGGTTATTGCATTATACAAGTAGGTAGAGTAATATGGAATACTATAACCATAAGTGAAACATTTTTTGTCTCTGTCAAAATGGTACATAACACTACGTAAAATAACATGTAAAGGTAAAGCTGCCGTGCACGCCATGAAGGTGTAAGGGGAAGTGGAGTTATAGCTCCACTCAAGACTTAACCTTGGCACTAGATGGAGGTGAGTGGTCAGTTTCACACCACAGTTACTTTATTCCTGGGGAAAGAACCTGTAATGACTCTTGATCAGGAGGCTGGGTGGCCCTGGAGCTGGTCTGAATGTTTTTTAGGAGAGAAAAATCTCTTGCTGCTGCCAGGAATCGAACCCTGGATCATCCAGCCCATAGCTTAGTCACTATATCGAATGTACTGTGGAGGTTCCGCATAAAATAGCAAATATTTGTTGCCATTAAATCATCCAATTCTAAATGGGTACATAAAATTAATGAAGTGGTGGATTGTAACAGTTTTTCTGCTTGTGTGTATGTATTCAGTTACCCGTTGTTTTAATGATGATAAACATCTGTAGCTTTTGCAAATGTTAATTTTATTCTAGATTTTGGGAGTGACATCTGATATGAGCATTTTTGATCCTGGTAGTTGTGTTGCTACTGAGTTTTATGTCACGTTGCATGAACTCATGTCTACACTTGAGCCCAGTTCAGGGCTTGTCTGGTGTGCCATTGGAGTTCTGCATCATGCTTGTCGGAACCCAGCTGCTCGCCATGCACTAATTCATACCTACAAGTTTGCACCTATCCTCACTAGGCTTCTTGGTGCAAACCTCATACAGGACAAAAGGGTTCGTGTTCTACAGCTGTTGCAGGTAATTCTTGCAAGAATATGTATATTTGTGTAATATTTTTTGCATTTTACTGCTTGGTCATTATGTTCACAGTATGCTGGTTAACTGTGTCCCTTTTGTTGGCACCACAAGTTAATGTGATTTAACATGTTACTGATGATCATTTATAATGTTACCAAGATAGTTAAAACAACCAATTTCCCCCCTGTCAGGCCATTGTAGGCTTTTCTTACAAAGTAGAAAAAGAATACCTTGTGGAGACCATGTCCATCTGTGACCTGGTATAAGCAGCTGTTTGATCAGTTTTCATGAAATTTGCTATGGGAGTTCTTTACAAAGAGTTGTTGAGCAAGCTTGAGTTTTGCAAAAATCAGTTCAGTAACAGTTATAGTTACTGAGGAGTATCAGTGAATTTTTACCAGTATTTTCCGTATTTCTTGACTGATGTGAGTTATTGTTCCAGAGGAGTTCCATATAATGTTGAACAATTATAATTTTTCAGAAAATTGATGCAGTGAAAGCCATACTTAACAGCATAAATAAAATTTTGCATCTATATTGTAGATTTTGTCTGATTTGGAGCAATTTGATACCTGAGATGTCCACAAAAATTTGTTGACTGATTGTGAGTTTTGTGAAATGTGGTAAAGTGAAAGCCATACTTTACGTAGGGGCATAAATTAATTTCTGTATGTACTTTCCACATGTAATGTCTGATTTGGGTGAAACTTGGTGTAAGAAATCTGCATTTAATGCTGCCAAGCATTATGAATTTTGTGAAAATCGGCACATACTTTTCTTATGTACACAAATGAAATTGCAGTTGCACATATACCGTGAAAGTACGTGACATTTTGAACATAACTGACACCTTAAATTCTGCTACATAATGGAGTATGACATTTGCAATGTTTTCCTTCTTTCTTTTTGCACATTCCATTTTAATGCTAGATTACATTATAAGTTTAATTTACATTACTTAGAGTTGGGGTCAGGTCTAACAGGCACAAATGAATTTTTTTTCAAGGTATTTGGTGGCATATATGTGTCTGCTAAAGAGCCTCAAGTATGTGGTCACTGTATTGTAACATTGTTCGTTGTCTGCTTAGATGGAATAAGGATGTGTCATTTTTGTGTTTGTGCATTTTTTTTTAGGAGTTGACGTATGGTGTGAAGATTTCATGGCAAGAAGCACATTTGCCTTGTCTCATATCGACACTGACATCATGGATTGTTAGTGGGGAGAAGGATGTGATTAGTTTGTCACTTGGTGTTTTGGTGAATCTGTGCTACAAGAACTTGCCAGCTGTGTACACCCTGATGCGTTCTGTGGACAGCAAAGAGTTTCTGCGCACCATTCTAAAGTTGCAGAATGACAGTACTGACACATGTGTTCAGGTACTGTTTTGGACATTATTTTTAGAGTATTTGTAACATGTATGCATTATAAGTTGTTTTATAATCACTTCACATGTTTGTTTTGTATATGTTACGGTTAACCTTTTAAAGCCTAGCAGTAACTTTACATACCACCAGGTTTAACATTAAAAAATTCTACGTGGTGCCCACACTGCGTTTAAGTGTTTTGTACGGATCTCAGAACAAACAGCAACTTTTGCCTTATACAACATTAAGAGACTGGTTTTTATAACCGAAGTGGAGAGTGTTTACAGCGCGGTACACACTGAGTCCTTATATAAAACAGATACACTTCGTCTTTAAAGGGTTAAACTTGCCGCTATTTCCAAATTAAATATTCTGTAAATTTTGCCACTGATAGGGTTTGTTTATGTAAGTGTTCATGGTTTTAAAGTTTGTTCACTGGTATTCCACATTATTATTGCATTTCAAGAGAGACTGACACATTTACATTTTTACATGCATGGGTTCTGCATATTTTTGAAGAAGGCATATTTGCCATGTTATTTTTTACTCGCAAGTCCAAATAGTAACATAGATAATAATGGTAATAAATAAATGTGGTTTTGTTTAGTTGATTTTTTTATTTCTGTGTAACAGAAAGTATGTGGCTTATGATATTTTCATTATATTTGCGGTGACCAATCATCGGCACTGTCAACGCATTAATGTTATATATAAAACAAGGGTTTATTTTTCTGCACCTCTCTCACAACTTCACGTCACTGTTTTCTCATAACTTTCTGCAGCAACTGTACTTGCAAGGTTTGCTTCTGGTACTTTTTATGGCTAGCAGTTCATAAATATACCATTAACCTATGGTCTCTTCTCCTTTCTTGTCTAGGAGGTAGTCTGTATTCCAGAATTATTGAGCAACTTACCCCGTCCAAGTTCTTGCTTATGAGAAACATCCATCATATGAAATTGTCTGAGTCTTCCCTTCAGTAAAGTAACTTGTTTGTTTGTATGTTGTTTAGTATGGCTGGTGCCCACAATTGAATTTTTTTCTTTGATTTTCCTTCCTGTTTAAGTTAAAAAGGTTGACACCTGATAATGGCAACAAGGTGGAAGAGCTTATGTTTGATACAAAGCTTAAAATGTGATGTCTATGTGAATTTTGTGGCTTGTCAGAGTAAAGTAAAAGAATCTATGGATTGACTTCTATGATAGTGCTGACATTGAATTCAGTTGGCTTAACAGCTTCATATCTGAACCCCTTGAGACATTTGTTGAGTTACATACTGCAGTATAATCTAACACCATCCTTTTATTGATTTATTTCTTTTCAGTTAATCCCTGTGGAGAACAACCAACAAGAAAATCAATAAGACATATATATATATATATATATATATATATATGTATGACAACATACATCTTTAAAAATTATGTATACAGGAAAGTACATAACATCCCCTTTGCCACCATCAGTGATTAATTTCTGCAATATCTACTGGGAAGCACCAACTTTAATAATTTTAATATTGCTAACAATTGTAATAATTTATAATTCATACTGTTGTTATGATTATAATTACAAATATTCTCGACCTTTTAACCAGATACTGTTATGTGCATTTTCTTTTACCCAATAATTTTTGACTCATTATACATATATATATATATATATATAATGACATAGAAGTTGAGATCTCAATGAAAATAGTACAAAAACTAGATAAGGTGTAACACATGTATAATTTCCCTTTGTACCTTACTGTCTGATGATGGCTGTTTTGTAGGTGAGCCAACAGATGAACATATTTCACCTTAATTAATGTACAAAGATTGTTGTGATTGTTGATACTCTCCTTACCTTTGAACATACTGC
Organism: Coptotermes formosanus; assembly: GCA_013340265.1. Classification (NCBI taxonomy): domain Eukaryota; kingdom Metazoa; phylum Arthropoda; class Insecta; order Blattodea; family Rhinotermitidae; genus Coptotermes; species Coptotermes formosanus. The sequence continues at coordinate 573,115 of BLKM01011323.1, read as the reverse complement.
ATTGCCTTGGAATTCTGTGTAAAAGCCTAAAGTTTTAAACCACCTGGAGAAGATTGAACCAGGCATATGAGGCAGCTCTTTTGGCTTTTATTGTGCCTATTGTCAGGCATGTTATTAGTTTGTGGTGTTAATGTAATGTCAGTTCATTGCCAGGTGTGCAAGCTCCTCATCATTCTGGAACACATTTCTGGAGAGATTCCCGATGCAGACATCATCAACTTTGTGAATATTACATTCTCAACAGTAGGAGATGCATTCAAGTCTAGTGATGTATTCCTGCTGAGACATATGGTGGACTTCTTCAAAGATGTGCAAATGAATCCTCATTCCAGACAAGTTCTTCTAACTTACCCTCGGTAAGGCATGTTTCTATCGTGTGTATATAGCGGACGTATAAGTTTATGAAATGTTTGTAGAATATAGTATTAAATGTGTGAGACATAGAAAAAAAGGGAGGCTTTTCCTGGATTAGTTTTCAGTCTTCAGAATATAAAGGAAGAATTATTTCAGATACAGGAACTGTAGCAATGGAAAGAAGATGTCACAATAGAGATGGAATTTTTCTTAGGACAGTCCATACTACCTGTTCGTGAGGTGACACTTGAACTATTTTTACTTAGACAAGGCGTGGGTGGAACAGAATAATTCCTTAAAAATTTATGGGGCAGGACTAATAGATGAGGTGGACTTAAAGTGAAAATTGGGAAAGGAAGCAGAATAATAGTGTGTTGTGCTGATTCTGATAAAAACATGATTTATTAAAGAAGGCAGGTTGATTTTTTGGGTTAAGGGAAGTAACTTAATACAGACTGTTACTCATAAATGAATGCTGAACTCTACACAAAGTGGTTTACAAATTATTTAATTAATTTTGAACTTTAAAAATAAGTATGCCTTTAATGTGAGAACAACAGTTTCACATTGTTTTTATGATGCCATTCAATAGGGTGTACCTTGTCTCACATTACTGAATACACAACCATGAATTATATGCTGTAGGCAATGCAATGACAGTCCTAGTCACAATGCAAAATAACCATGTGTACACAACTCACAAACATAAATGTATTTTTTAATAAACTGAAAAATTAATTAACACCTAGTTTAAAATAAGAAAGTGTTAACCCTTAGCTGTGTTTCATAGCCAGACTGTATAGAATGTAGGTTCATAGCAGTGGATAAGATTATTTTTAATAATGAAAGTGGTAAACTGCCATGGCAAACTTATTATAGAGTTATGGTTATATTTACAAATTACTGAAGAGTACGGCAGTGATATCTGATGGATCCCAATACAAATGAAAAAGTTACAGCAGACTTAAGTGGGATGTCCCATGAAACATTCAACTGCATTGTAGCAAACTGGCCCGTATGGTTTGTGTTGCAGCATTGCGTAATTTTTCTGTAACCTTGAAGCATATTATATTGTGATAGATGCTGTAGTATGCTAGGTGTCAGAAACTATGTTGTGTTCACAGCCATCCCATAATGTAGGTTAGTTATGTATTTGTAAGTGCACGTTTGATGTCCTCTGTTCTGGGTTAACACCTTACAGTGGGTGGAACTTTGCTCATAGAGGACAGCTAATGATGGGTTATGTTAAGGGTAAGGAGATCTTTAACTTCATATCAACATGACAGCCACTTCAAAGAAGTTATAAAATGAACACAGTGTAACAGTTCAGGCATATTCACACCGGTTGGATCTCTAGCCAGCACAAAATAATTTTTTTTTTTTCTTGAAGACTGTAAGGCTTGCAAGGAAATATATTGGGCATAAACTGTTTTTTATATTTCTCTGAAGCTTATTTTTTAAACATTTTTTGCGCTGATAGTTATTTAGTGCATTACTCATGAATTGCACATGACATATGTGCCAAAACCTTTGTAACCCTTTATGTAAAATGTCCATGAGGTTATGTTGCCCAGATTGTAGTGTAACTCCATAGTTTCAAATTTAATGCATATCCATCATTTGTTGGTTCTTCATTGTGTGCAGACAACCAGATAGACATGATGAAGCTTATGCACAGAGTTTTGCAAACTTCTGTTATGAATGCATTGAAAAGAAAGTTATTGCAGCACTTGCATATTTTTTAAAACAAAGCACTTGTAGGAGGGAATGGCATTAATGTGCATAGTGACAACAACCAAACATTGGATTGGATTTGTGCTGCCATATTGGAATCTTTAACGTGTCGTGTCACTGGATAAGCAGCCAGTAATGTGGTAAAATGAATGTTTGATTTGAAGATTCAAGTTTTCAGGGATGTTACTCCATCTCATATGGGAAATACCTGCTGATGTTTCAGTGGATTGTGCTAGATCCTGAAGGGCAAGGCGACATGCTCCTCTGAAACTTGTGTAACTACCAGTCATCATGGCCTAACATCCCAGAAGACTTGAATCTTCATCCACAGCGCTCTGAGAGCCTCAAATCTCGAGAGTTTCTTCAGATTCTGGCTGATAAGTTATTTACACTCAGTGATGAAGGAGCCGTCTGTAAAAAAGTGTAATTGCAGGAGTTTACATTGCTGTAGCAGATTTAAATGTTTTACATTCCTTGTAGAGAAAGGTTAAAGTAAGATAGGGTGTTTCCTATGCTGATGTCAAAGGAGTGCATGAATTCTGCTCGTAGAGTTGAGCAACGCACTCTATGTGATAAAGTCTTCATGCCCTTCATTTTAACAGTTTTTTGACAATGGTTGTAGATGAGAAATAGCAGCAGCATTTATAAGATGGATGGTGAAAAAGGTTCTCATAAATGCTGCTGATATTTTTCATGCCTTTGCAGTCATATTCCAGTTCACCTGGAGTCAGTTGGGATGTGATGCCAAAGAGAAAAGACTCTATCCCTGGCGGTTGTCCAGAGAGATCATGGTTCACTGTCTTATTTTGTGACATTATTGTGATAGAATATTAAATATTTTGTATTAACAACTAGTGGTTGTAAGCTGCTCTACTCTAGTGCGTTGTGTGCTCGTGTTGCAGTTTTCACAGTGACACGGAAGACTTGTTACTGCTGCTGTCTGAGACCACTGCCAAGGCTGAGTGTGTGGGAATGGTCTTCGAATTCCTGCAGTCCCTCGTAACCCTTAAGGTCACTTGCTTAAATAGGCTATATGCACGCTTTGTGACTGCAGCCATGCAGTGGGTCCGCACAGAACTGGCCTGCACACAGTCACTGTCTCTGATCTGCTCTGTGACTGTGGATATAAGGCGTGCTGATGGAGATGATGGCACAGTTGAAGTACGACAAAACATCTTGGCACAGCTAGAGCAGGATCTCTCAGTGAGTTCAAAAGAGTGAATGTGGTGGATGTTAAAGAAGAAAGTGCAGTTGAGATTAATCAAATAAAGAGCTAGGAGTTTTGGGTACCAATCATATAGCCTACTTTCGTAATGCAGACTATATATCTCACAAATCTTGTGTTCATAATGGCTTACTTAGATAACTACGCTTACAGTCTAACAATAAAATTCAAATTGGCTAATGGAATAGCATGCCAGACTCATTTGTAGATGGATATTTGACCAAAACATACTCAAGAAAATTTCTCACTCTTTGTGATTTCAGGCTTCTGCCGCAATGTTGATGGGATCTGCACTCTTCTGGGGTGTTACACGGCGTCAAGTGGTAATCATTTACCAACATTTCAGAACAACGTATCGGTCCCATTTTCAAGGGTCAAGAAGTCGTGCTTCATTGGACTTCTTGACCCTTGAAGATGGGACCGATACATTGTCCCAAAACGTCAGTAAAGGATTACCACTCGACACTATGTAACACCCCAGGAGAGCGCAGATCTCTTCTCACTGTTCTTTGCGATTGTGAATGTTAAAAATTGTCATTTTTTCCTTCATTGGAAGAATTGTTAAGTAAAGACTTTGTGTGCGTTAGATTTATTGGACATAAAATTTACTTTCATTTATAACCAGATAAATATATAATTCTGTAAATTATTTAATTAATTAGTAATAATTTTTTGATCAGTTAAAAGTAAAAAGAAATCTTAATTTCTTTTCCTAAACAATTATGTATGCTGGGAAGCAGAGTAATTTGTTGTATGTAATTAGTTTTATGCCCTCTGACCCAGCATATCCCCTAAATGTATGTGCCAACATTCTACACCTCTTATGTCTTATTAAATGACAGATGTATTTTGATGCAATTGCATCACCGTCAGTGTCTCTTAATATAGCATATGAGTTACACCAGTTGTCTTTCTGTGTACTGTAAGGTTCCCTCTCTTCGTTTATTGCACTGTATGTGCTCACTGTAAATACACGTATAACAGTTTCAGGTAATTTGTTCCTGCATGGATAAAGCTGTATATACTTTGAACATTGCAGTTGAGTGTGTGGCATTCATGCTTTGTAGTTGAGAGATCTGAGTTTCAGATCATTACTGGAAGTCAGCTCTCCTGTCAGGTTTTCATAGTTCTGTTAGTCGTCCCAGGCAGGTGCTGGTATAGTACCTTAAATTGAACCATAACCACTTCCATATTCTTTCAAGTTCATCATACACCATTTGATGCTTAGAGTCTTGAGTTACTGACCACATTCTTAACTGAACTATAAATAATTGCCATTTAATTACAGTATAACAAAATTATTATAATGAAAATTAACATCTTGCTGGTGCAGTTGTAACACAGTATTATTTTGTGTTTATTTTTCCTTAACATTAAATAGGTTAAAGTGTAACAAACAGCATTGCTGTATGACTATATATATTGTTATCACTGTGTCCAACATTCTTATGGAAATGGTACATTATAAAATGAAAGCAAGATAACACAAATGCAGAATTGTTACAGGTACTACTGCTAATCCTGAATGTAAGGGATAATGAGAATTACCTGACCAAACCAGAGGCTCGTACCGCGGTCACTGCCGTGCTTCGGCTGCTTCAGGAAATGAGTAAAATACCATCATTACGCCAGAAAATTCTTCTTTCTCTAGAGCAGCAGGTTTGTGGTCCCTCAGTAAGATACATTTACATTTGAGTGACAGAACACAGGCACACAGTAACTGAACCACAAAATGTGGTCTTTAAATGATGTACAGTGGATAGTCATTCCCACTTTTTTTAAAACTAAATATGTTGTTACCCACATGTGACAAGGGGTGGGTATATTTGGGAAGTATCTTTTAATAACAGAGCCTTTAAAATCATGAAAGATGACAACATTAAATTTTACATGTTAAATGGTACCAGCAAGCCTGTGTACGTGCTGTGTAAGCTCCTAATGCCGAATCTCATTATATTTAGTAACGGCTTATTTATTTGTGTGTTTTGTGAAGAAAATGGGACTGTGCAATGTACCATTGCATAGGTTTGTGTCTTCTATTGTTTGAGTGAGAGAACTAATATTATCTTAGGGAATCATGTCATAAATTTTGGTGTCCGTAATATGCAGAGCAGTGGACTGTGTGTTTGAGGTAGACAGCAGTGTGCAGTGTCAAGTGAAATGGGATATCTGCGGTGCTTGAAATCCTGGCAGATATTGTACAAAGCAAAGACATGTGAATCAAGCACTTTTATGCATAGACACCAGTTAAAAATTGGGTTACATTATTAAGGAAGTGTTTTTAAGGTGATTTCAGTGTAATTATATATCAGATTTCTATTAACCCAATGCCGTAAGTTACAGCGATGTGTTATTATGTAGATGACTGCTTTCATCATCACACTTCCACTATTCAAGTCCTGTAGTGGTTTGCTTTTACATTGGCTGTGTATTGATACTGACAGGTGGCAGTTATTGTCAGAATGGGCTTAGGCATTGTATAAAATGTCGCATGTACGTCTGCATAGTGTTCGCATTTGATGGTATTGGCCGGAAATTTTTATCACCTGGATTACCTGTTTGTTACGTTTCCGTGCTGGTAGGTAAAAAGAGATAATTGCTGTTTTCAGGGCATTGAATTCTTCTGACCAAGGGATCCTGAAGTACAACTTCAATACACAAAATATTTAAAATTCCCTTGCCCTAAAGTCATACTATTTAACTGATTGTTTGTAGGTTATCTGTATTATGTCTTCTCATATCCTCTGTTATGTATTTTCGTGGATGCATTACTTTGGTTATTCACTGTTTTCTCTGTAATACAGTTGTGCAGAGAAACTTCTCCCTTGTGTGTCATATGTAAGTTACTGAACACAGATGGAACCATTAATGTTCTTACCTGTATTTCCCATATGTTTATTAGACCAAGACCTGGTTTACACAACAAAGTTCTTGCAGTATAACAGCTACATTTTCAAGTTGTCCAAAACTCTTTGTTGATTACATTGTAATACATTTACTCACATACTGAGGCCATCAGTATTTTAGCGTACAAGTGGGTAAGTGAACTTTTGAAGCCCTTCTTCTGAGTACTACGTATCATTGTTGGCATAATGTTAAACAGATGATGCAGCATGTATTCCAACCGTTGCTAGTGGCTGAGCCTCGTGACAGACAAAACTTGTTTCAAGTGGAGGTAACAGAGCTGTATGTCTGTGCACTTGACTTCATATCGGATCTTGCTACTCATGATGGACAGTGGCTTAAGCTTTATTCAGACCTGCTGCAACATAAACAAGTGCAGATGGTACTGGCTATTGCACTGGATACAGGAGAAGAGGATGTTAAACGCAAAGTCCTGCTGCTCACTGGAACAGTTGGCTTTCCGTCTGAAAGGTAAATCATGTTCTCTGTTGGTGTAAATAATGTTTAAAGTTTTAATAGGACATGTAATTCAGAAAGAGTAAGACCGTAAACCAATGCACAGTGACTTGCCACAGCTGACACCTTACCTGGGAACTGATGATGGAGTTCATGTAGGTATTCTTTTTGTGATGAAGTTGTTTCACAGTCTTCCAGTGCACACACATTTTTATTTAAATTGCCAGTAGTGACTATTAATGGATTTATATTATGTATAATTGGCCACGGAATTGTAGATTGATGTTAAATCAAAATATAGACCAAAGACGTTTGCATATCTGCCCATTGTGCAGCAGAGCCATTATGAAAGGAGCCGAAGCGTGTTTTGTATACATGTTCTAGGGTAACATATGCTACAGACTGAATCTGTTTGCATTTCTGCTAGTCACAACACTAGTTACTAGTTATGCATTTATATTGCCCTGTTGCAAGGAGAAGGTAAGTGGATAGGAAAACTGTTTTTGCAACACTTAATGCTTAATTTGTAAAGTATGTTACATAACATTGTTCTGTGTGCTGTCTGTTTTAATAATAAAACACTGTAGAGTACGATACCAGCTAAAGGTGTCTTGCACTTTTACAGTGTGTCATCATTAGCCAAATTCCTGTGTGATGTTAAGCATCCAGTGCTGGTACCAGGTGGTTCAAAAGTATCTACAGGTGTTGGAGTCCAACAGTATGACATGACACCATTGTTCAGTCTTGCACAAGAGGGCCGCCTTGACAACTTTCTAGCTAAGCTGCAAGGTAGTGAGATTCAAGACATCCCCACGTCAGCCATAATGGAACTGTATGAATATAAGCTTGCAGCCATGAGTCGTACAGAGAGAGCCCTACAGGTAAGATAAGATTAAGAAAGTTTAAGGAAAAGAGAGAAAGAAAGAGCAGAAGCTGCTTGACATTTCTTAGATCATTGCCAGGAATAACTTATGAGATGGAATACAAAATGAAAAAAAGTAAGATGTCTGCTGCAAACTGAGAATGTGTTGGAAGACATAAAGAAATGTCAATTAATTGGGATACCAAATGTAAACGTGGATGCAAGATGGATTATGAATTAGCATACTTGTGTAATTTTGTAGAGTTTGTGCCACACACATTAAAAATAGTGAGGTGAGATGTATTTGCAAATTGTGCATGTTTCTGTTGCGGGTAAGTTTTTATTTTGAGAGATTCCATACAATGAAGCAGTATGAAACTTTCTACGTGCACTTTTCTTACAGCTCAGCTCCCACCCACCATCTGAACTTCAGCTTATAAGTAAAGTTGCTTCATTCTGTAGTGTATTAAATGCACATTACACTATCTGGAAAATAGGATATTTAATTATTATGGCATGACAGTGTATTATGAAGTTATGTACGCTCATTATCACTGAAATGTAAATCAGTATTTATAATCCAACTCAGCAAGGAAATCGCTGTACAGTCATGATAATTATTATGTTAGTATTGTGCAGTCAACCAAAACCATCAGTCTATGAAACATTCATATTTATTCTACATTTCGCCTGTCTTAACGAAATTTAATTTCATATAAACAACCCACTTAAAATCTTCACCTGAAGAAGAATCCTGTCATCCCATGGCAAGTCATTTGTGGCAAGCGGTAGAACTCCCAACAATGTGCAGAGGTGCTGGTAAGATAGTGTGTTTTGTAGATTACATTGTTTTATGGCATTTGTGAATTCTTATGGCTACAACAAGTTTGACAAGGAACTGGAACCTGTTACTGTTTTATGCCCAGAATGCTACACTATGCACATTTTCTGTTGCATCTGATTTCAAAACCACATGTGTCAAATTACTGGAAGGTGTGCTTTGGAAGAGTGGTGAACCAGCATGCCCTGACTGTGTAAGAAGTTATTGGTTTGTGGTCTTGGCTTAGATGTCATTCATTTAAAAGCTTTGTTTTAGGATCTGGTTTGAAAAATTATGCAGTTCAGTTTTCAGTTTGTGGTTTGACTGGTTCAAAGCCCTGCCTGTTGTGGTGTTCTTTACCCTGTTGTTTACACTTTCTGTATTGTTTCTATGCTCATAGAATCATCCTGTTGTGATCACTGTGTACCACTGTGCCCTTGGTAGCCCAGAGGATGTCATCCCTGACAAAATAGTTACTTACTGTGACTTATTTCTATATATGTTAAGTTTATTTGTTTTAACTTTCAGGCAAGTCTGGAGGCAGCAAATAATGATGCCACACGTTTGCACCATCGGCTGGCTCAGATGAGTGCAGAGGCAAGCAGACTGTATGAGTTGTTGTACCACAATCAGCAGTGCCTTGAAGGTTTACAGCAGGAGAAAGAGGCATCCATTTCCAGGCTAGAGGCAGCACAGATAGCAGCAGAAGAGGAACATAAGAGACATGTTTCTGTATGTATGGACATGTGTATTGAACACCTGATCTCATCTATATGCAAGTGACCAATTATTCTCTGAGAAATTTTCAGCTGTGTTAGTGTGCATCACATTTGAGTGCGCAGCACGCGTGTCATATTTCAGGGATTCTGGTTGCAGATCTCGACCCAGCGATGAGTTATTCTGACTTCTTTTTTTGTAATTTTTGTCAATTCCTCTAGGAAAATGCTGGAAAGTTACCTCAGTAAAGCCGTGTTATACTTTCTGCATTCTTTTCAAATCATTAAACATTCTACCATTTGGTACTATATAGTCTGAAGTACTGACAGTATGATTATATAAATTATAAATAAATAAACTCCACAGTGTTCTGTTTGTTCTTTGTTCACACTGTGTGAGAAGTGAAGTGACATCGCACCAGTGGTGATAGTGCTGTCACTGCTACTAGTACGTGCACTGTATAACTTTTGTTAGTATCTGTAACACAAAATTAGATTGTCTGTGGACTAATCTGAAAGGAACAGCACTGTGGTATTAAAAATTAGTGCAACAGGAAAGTAGGATTTATGAATTCTGTTTGTGACTGCACATATTTTCTTAATTTTATACTGAATTTCTTGGCACATACACAACCCATGCTTGTAAGATACATAACAGTGATTCATTGTGGCCTTCTAACGAACTAATTCACGTTTCATGTTCGGGTGGAACCATATTGAAAGCTGAACTGCAATTGGTTTTCCAGGTTGAGATCCCTTCCATAACCAGTGTTCACAGGTAACTGGTATGGGACCACGGCCTTTGTTCCTTTAGCCAACTGCCTGTAATTCATAATTATTTTTGCATGGTCTAAGCTACAGTTATTTTTTCTGGAAACCTGGTCAGGCTTGGGTAATAATCACAGCTCTAAGTGACACACAAAATGTGTTCAGTTCACTCCCCCCCATCATGTACTTGTTATGACCTACAGTGAAACCCTGTTAAGAAAATTTTGAAAATTCGAAGAAAATCCTACTTCTTAATTGGGAAATTTCTTAAAAGGGTAGTTTGAATGAAATGGGAGAATTTTGGTGCTTTTCTATCCTGACTTCTAAGGTGGGAAATTTTCTTAACCTGGTTTTTCTTAAGTTAGTTTCACTGTATTTACATAACCTCACTAACTGCAATATTATTGCGAAATGTATGTATTTAGAAGTCATTAATGCCACAGTTCCATGTGCATATCAATGTGAGTGTCCGGTGGTTATCTGGTAGAAGTGCAGAACATGAATACATAAGGAGATCATCTCCATTCATCTTTCGTATCTCATGAAACATATGACTGGGTTGTTGGATGTACACTGCTTTTCCAATGTGCGCTTCATGCAAGAATACATGGCAGTTCTGAATTATGTAGGAACCTGATCCAGAAGTACAGATGTAAAATGATAGGTGGCATCGTGTTTGTTCCAGGAAATGAAAGCAAAACGACGACTATTAAATGAGTTGAATGATACTATAGAAGAAGTGAAGAGAACTGTAGCCACAAAAGAAGAAGAGTTATTGCTGAAAGAGCAACATTTGGATGCAATGAACAAACAAATTGAGGAACTACAGTCTCATCTCACACTTATGGAACAGAAGTACAAAGATCAACAGTCCAAGAATGCAGGTAGTGCTTCATATATAAATTATCACACAGAACCTCTGAAACCATGGTTTTAGAAAAACATAATAGTATAATTTCCATTGATATTACAAGTTCCTTTCATATAGTGTAAACCTTGTCCTAGGTTGTCCCTTATGTTTAACCTGTAAACAACCAGGTACTATTTGAAATACATAAAACGAATTTATAGGGGTGTTTTTGATGTACGTTCGCATATGCGAATGTAGGTTGTTTAAAGATTAAACTAGTTCCATCTCCATTTCTAAAGTGTTCTGGTCTCCCTGTATGTGTTAGTTTGCCTGTCTTATGTTTCTGTCTTCTCCTGGACATGTTCTGTTCATTTTAGTGACATATGTTGAGATAATTATCCATATTAGTGTCGAATGAATTTCTAGTGTTTGGGAGACATCTTCTGCATCTGTCATAAGGCAAGGATGTCAGGAGTGACTGTGCCATTTCTTTTATGTGTTTGTGTGTGTGGGTTTGTTTGTTTGTGTGTGTGTGTGCACATGTGTGCATGCAGCAGAAGTGCTACAGCTTTGTGAGTAAGGGTAACTATAGGTTGGTACAGGATGCAGCAGCCACAGCTGGCAAGTGGGTGGAATTGTAAATTTTGATGATTGTTCAAAGGGACCAAAACATGTCAGAATGGTTACTAAAGTAGGCTGGTATTTACACCCACATATGTATATGGGTTTTTTATTCTCTCTGTCCCCATACACAACACTAGAAGATCATAATTGGGAGGGCTTTGTTGCTGTTTTTCTTACATTTTGTTTTGAAAACACTTTCACTTTCACAATTGATATGATCTGAATACCTATGAATGACATCATCATGTGACTCAAACTTGGTTACCCTGTTAGGGTTGCTGTTTATAAACAATTCACAGCAAAAGAAGCATTCTGGAGGTCTGTGTACATGGGTGGCCAGAATTCCAGTGCCAGAATTGCTACACACCAGCTCAATATGAAGAGTTGTTTGAGCATTGCAACATTGTAACACTTTGTCAGCTGGACCATGTACACAACACTGCACTACTACAGTGCATGGGCAATGAAAGTTAAATAGATTGAAATGGTGTTGAAATATGTACCCTTTTAAAGTGTACAAAAATGTGGAGACCTAGCAAGAAGGTTTTATGCAGTGTGCTGTTCATGTTTCAGAGTTAACAAAAACCCTTGCTAAACTAGAAGATAGAATGGTGAAGAGAGAGAGAATTATAGAAGAAAAGGGAAATGAGATAGAGAAATTACAGAAAGTAATACAACACTTGGAAGTGGTAAGCAGTTTTTATTATTTCAATGCCTGATATTCTGTGGTATACTCACAGAGAAGTAAGAGCCTGAAACTTGCCTGACTTGGGTACACAAATAGACCAAAATCATGTTATGTTACTGGGGAGGAGGTGTGGTGTTTTTACCACTATAATGCTGAGGGTTGGCAGGAAACTAAAGGTTAGGTATAGCTGACAGTTTGGAGTGTAGACACACTATTAGAACACACATTCCACAATCTAAAATTTGTGAATCAACTGGTAAGACATAGGTTCTGAAAGTAGCACCAGCATGTACAACGCTGTAGTGAAGAGCTTACATTTCTGAGCTAGCAGTGCAGCATTAGAGCACTGAGTTATTCTCACCATGAATTATGTAGGCACACAAGGTGTGATTTCTGTACATTAGGTTAAAATTATCTTATGTTGTACTATTTCTTGTCTGCAGTGAACTCTCAATGTAACACACTTTTATTGTACCTGATATTGTCTTTGGGTCTTCACGCTGCTACTTATTTTTTCTTCCTTTTTTTACTTCTTTCATCCTTCATCCTGTATAATCTCCATTTGACATATTGTTACATGACAATATTTTTGTGTTGCAGGATCTGACCAATTACAAAATGTTGTGTAAAGTTCAGGAGAAGAACCTTATGGAAAAGGAAGCAGAGATGACAGCGACACAGCAACAACTCAGTGAACTTCAGCGCATGAGAGACGTGATTTATGAGATTTCAGGAGGAAAAAAGAAAATGTAAAGGTAATTCCAGGCTGCTTACCTACAGAATGGATTTAGAGTGATGTGTGATTTCTTGTATATGTATGATTTTATAATTTTTTATTTAGTAAATTTGCTGTTTTATACTAAAAATGTATATTGTGTTTTAATATATGTTATATATGTATAGAAACAGAAGATGAGATAGCCAAAACACAGCTGTTTTCAAACCTATTTAATTATGTACCATTAAAATTTTGTTCGATGATTCAGCACAATGCATTGGTCAAGTCATGAATTAACTGTAGTACTGCTGTTGAATTTAATACTGCCGTAATACAGATACTTCTAATGGACTGATGTAATTTCATCAGTGCAGGTGCTGTTATGATGTGGGTATAGATAATAGATACTCTAGGGAAAGAGTGGGGGATACGTGTCACTTATACACAGTTTATCAGGGGGTTTCACACTTTTATTTCTTCAGCAAGATCATGTTCTAGTGGGTTAGAAAGGTGACTACCAACCTATGATTACTAGTTCCAGTGTGATGGCAAGGACTTGGGAGTATAGAGAATTTTCTCTCTAACTTTCTTGGCCCGACAATTCATTAGGAAGTTCCAAAATTATTTCTTCCCCCAGAAATTTGTAGTCTAGTGGACAAGACACCAGCCCAGCAATCCAAGATTCAACAGTTCAAGTCAGCTGGGTTCCAGGATTGTCAGACAACAGTAGATATTTGGTAGCCACTCCCAGAGCTTTGGCGGAGAAGTTACAACTAAGAAAAATGGTTGGATGTAATAAAGACTACTAATACACTGATAACTTTTAAAATGTACTAGCATGGCAGGAATTCTTAGCAGAGGAAAGTTTTACCATCAAAACGCATGTATTTAGTATGAAAAATTTTCTGTGGAGTGCTGCACCATCAGCCATATTGGTTGTCTATCAAGCCTGGTGTAGGCTGTTAGGATAGTCAAGGAGGTATATGAAGACACACTTGCTGCACCACCCAAAGACACTGAAGGTTTGTTCAAAACCACGCGTGTGATTGACATGTGCATTATTACTGATCCATGTCATACCCTGCTTCCCTACCAGGCAATGTTTGCGTGCCACACAGATCTGTTGCTGTACCCCTAGTTGTTTCACACCAATGGAATGTAAATCCCTCAATGGTATTTTGGATGATAAGTGTAACTGATTTAGTGAGAATGCATTCTGCTCTACCAGGTGAGTAATAAAAGTGAAGACCTACATGAGCATGGTAAACTGTGTCACAGGTACAGACACATTTAATTCAAGCAGATACATTTTGTTCACAAAGTTCCCAAAAGTGTGGTTACTCAATGATTTGCAATATTAAATATGTAGCCTTGAATCTGTGTGCTATACCGGGTGTGCCACGAAAATATTTTTATTAATTCTAATTCTCCATCGACTGCACAGCAAGTCTAGAACATATAATTAATTAAAACCTCCAAATACATTTTTCGCAAACCTTTGTCTCAGTATGTTGTAATCCCTTTAAGATCTGATACCAAAGTTGTGCATCTGTACAATAAATGTCTCAAACTATGCCAGTTCGTTCTATTTTACATCAGTACAAAATTGTTCTAGCAATTGTTATTGCCTCATGATGTGTTATAATTGCACATCACTTGCCAACCCGTCTGGAAAATTCTATGTACAAGTCCAGACCTAGGACAGGTATATGTGACACAGCAGTTTTTGCGCACAGACAAAAATATTTGCTATTTTAATGAGTTGCCTTTCATTGTGTAATATTAATTAGTATCAAATTTTTTTGTTTTAATAAATTCATGCGGTACAACACCACACACCGTTAACACTATGATCTCAATCTCATGACCATTGAAGCGTGACTTAAAATATCCTAACACCGTAAAATGGACGAGGTAATGGATCGAAATATGTACTATTGTACTGTATAGACCTCATGGAAAGTGTATAAACATACTGGCTGTGTCTGACAGAACCCTTTTGGGTTAAATTACGTAACACTCATATTTGGTATTTCAGTGTCACGAAAATTTCACCACAACTGGAATGACGTCATTCCGTTTACTCGTGTGATCATAATGACGAAGGCCACGCATGTGACTGTGACTAAGTTTCAATTCGAGATCATTCGAGAAGCTTCGATCCGTGATTCGAGATAAATTGCCTATTCATCGTCAGGTTGGCCAATATACTAGAACGACTCGCCTGCTGTTGTCGGTGCTAAATATGTGGACAGTTACATTTCATAGGTTGGTTAGCTTGAATGTCTTCTATTTGTCATCTGGAACATGAAACGGCATATTGTGTAAGTGCGTATATAAATGCCTGAAACGTTGGTGTAGTCCGGTGTTAGTTACAGTGTGTTCGACGGTGAAGAGTACTTGAGGGAATTTGTTTGCTAAAGCACGCGTGAGTAATAGATTTGTGTTGCCGAACGCAAGCTGCAGTTCTTCTTTCGGTAAGTTCAATTTTTTGGATGTCTTTCAGTAAGACGTTTGACATCGGACGTACCAATTACAGTGTCACCACAAACTAACTAATGCACTTTATGCACATTGAATTGTTCAGAAGAATGCTCCTACATGTTTCGAACCCACAAGGTTAATCTTCAGGGAGACACAATCATTAATCATACTCACTAACCCCAATATGGTAACAAAAGTTGGTCACAATTTAAAATACTTCTGCTGTATTGATAAAATGTCATTAATACTTATTTTTTTTGAGATGAATAAAACTTGGTTAAAAAGATGAGTTGTGCATTGGTATATGGGGCAGTTTTTGGAGTGCACTGAAAGGTATAAGAGTATCCTCTTAGTGTTGTATTATGTAGTCATTGAATATATAAATTTTTATGCAATTATGGTCGGTGTATATACATTCAAATGTAATCGTATATGTATAATCTAATAATATGGAATGCAGATAGACAGTTGCAAAGACGATACTGTACATACCTGTGGTACGGTCAGTGGTAAGGTGTGTTACGGCTGGTGGGTAGGTACACGCTAAGTTTGTATGTGTAGGGTAGCTGCCTGGTTCTCAGGTCACGTGGTTGTGACTTCATGAACGCAGTTACTACGGAAATCCCGTGACCCGAGCAGTAAAGGCACATCTGTATACTTACATTTGAAACCTCACGACCTGTGGGGGCAAGGCACAATACATGTACGCCGTTACGGTGGAAACCCCATGATCCGGGCAGGCAAGGCACACGCATTTCCGTAGTTACTGCGGAAACTTTGCGATGTGGGCCAGCAAAGCACACTCATTTACATAGTTACCTTGGAAATCTGAAGAATATATATGCCGGTTTTATAATTTCGCAGTTGTGCCCGCAGTTATCGTGAAAACCCAAATAATATGTATGTATATTATAGTGTAGTATTAGTGGCCGGCAAACCTTTGTGTAGTTAACGTAGAAACCTCAGTTGGTCGTGTCTTGTACATACCATCCGTGCGTCCGTCAAATTAAATTCTGTGTGTTGTCTTTTCCTGCCATCTGGTGGCGGTCCATGAAACTCCAATGTGGGAGTGTGACAGACCCAAAAATGCATATGGCAGTACCCAGAGGATGCCATTACAATATTGAGTTCATCTTTAACTAAAGAAGAGCATATCCTCCAGCCAGTGAAGTCATTTTCCTTTACAACTGCAACCATGGTACAGAGTGACCAGGGAGGGAATATACATTGCATAGGGATGCCTGTGCAAGGCATATACTTCAGAAGTTTCATGACTTAGTTTTTCAAATCATGTAGCCATCTTATATATGACGTGTTACATGTTGTTGTAAATTACCATCAGATGATAATACCTCCTGCTCAATATGTAAAGTTCATGGTTAACGTAAAGTTGTCTGTGTGCATGCCATGAAGGTATATGTGGGAGTGAAGATAGAATTCCACCCATTTTTAACCTTGGCACTAGATAGGGGTAATATTCAAATTTTTTACTTTTGGATAAGGATCCCTTGCTACGCATTGAATAGGAAGTTATATAGGCCTCCAAGCCAGTCTTGCCATTTGAAAGGTGGGGGGGGGGGGGGGGGAGTTGGATCTGTCGCCCATGTTCAATATTGAACCACAGTTCCTTGGTTGTCCAACCCATGGCCTAGTCACCATACCAACAGACACTATCATGGGTCTCATGTAAAATTGATATGGAATTATGTGCATATCCAGTGTAGCTATTACCTGTTTGACTTGTGTAATTACCCAGCAGCCATTAATCCAGAGAGCAAAATGCCCTCTGATGTAATTGGTATTGTAACATATTTATGACCATATAAGCTTCAATACCCATTAAAGAGATTGGTTAAAGGGTGGATGGCAGGAGGTAGTGGGCATTGGTTAAGGAGTGGATGGCAGGAGGTAGTGGGCAGTCTTGTCCTGCCACATATGTCATATAGTATCAGTGTTAAGAATATATGGACATTTATCTCTTTTTTTTTCTCTCTGTAAACCTACTATATTTTTATTTTCCTTATTGATTTGTGTCAGGATGTGGAGTTAGGCACCCATCCCCATATAGCACCAAGGTTAAAGAAAGAGTAGAGCTTTGTCTTGCCTCACACTTCGTGCCCTCACGGCATGTTATAGGGCGAACCTTACCTTTTATTCATTTCTGTTGCACATGTGCGCACAACAGTACTTAATACCTGGATGAGAGTACAGCAGTATTTAATCAAGAGTGGTAGTTATAGTACAAATGCAGTTCTCATTATAGTTGATGTGTAAGATAAACCCATCTCAATATTGTGACTTCACATGATGGAGCCACTAGATCAGGTTTTAGATACCAGTGACCACACAATGGGATGTGCTGCTTGTTGATAAGATTAAGTTTTGTTTACAGTTCTCTGTAGAAGCTACATAGTGAAGCCCTCTATGAAGAACTTAAACCTTACTGCAACAAACACTTAAGTCTTTGGTGAATTCGTTGTGTGGCACAACAAAATAAGGCATGTTATGAAATTCGGTAGTTTGTTCTGTATGATATGTAATTTTTGGTATCCTTTGTTGCTTTTACTTTGTTCTTTCATTGATCGGCTTTCTGATTTCATCATTGTGTAACTGTGCATGCATTGTGTTTGATGTAGTTTAAAGAAACCCGTTACAGTTCAGTTATTACTATGCATACTGTTGTTATTCATTTCAGTTACCAGTAGCTGCATAACCATGGCTCACGAACATACAGTCTCTTTCAAAGTGTTCCTTCAGAACGAAGGCATAAATGAAGTGCGTCGGTTCGGTATAGACCGTGATGTGGTATCAAGTTTTAACTACCTTAGGGAGAAACTGCGGGCTGTTTTCCCATCACTGCACGGGTGTGACTTCATTGTGGCATGGAGAGGTAACGAGAACTGCAACTATTTCTGTAGTCTGAGAGCACTGGCATAGTAAAATGATGCACGTAAATTAAAACCATATGAAGAATTGTACAACACATATCCTCCATCTTCATTTTGTGGATTGGGTTTGTGTGTATTCCAGGATCGTGTGTTTTCCTTCTTTTCCATGATTGTACAATATTGACATTTACGCACAGCAAAAGTTGTCTTTCTTGAGTATCTGTTGGAAGTGTTTGTATATGGTTACTAATCCAGTATTGTATTACATATTGTTTGCTTCTGTGCCAAAAGTCTGACAGAGTGCAATCAGTATAGTTGTGAAATCTGCCTGTACCCTTCATATGTGTCAGTTTTATATACCTACAATGCCTCATATCTGTTGAACTCCTCATTTTTGACTTCCTGTACGGCGACTACAATAACTGCCGGTAGAGGGAAGGCAGAAACAAAATGAATGGGCCTATTACTAACGCAAATCAAAGAGCACAGCCATACATAAACTGTGATGCGTGTACTTCCCTGTTCAAACCAAAACTCACGTGATCACATGTTTATTGTTTGTTCTGTCTTTCAGAACGGTTTCCTTATGCATGCATCATCAGCAACAGCACTGCTTCTAAATGATGCAAGTGCACAATAGATAATTGTCATAAAATGTGCAGCACACACCAATGTGAACATTTTGACGTGTTTTATATGTGGAGATAGTAAATGTTTTGTGAAAACTGTTAAAAGGACTTCAGATGTGCAGCATGGTGTACTTACAGGAACAGATAGCGATAGTCGTACATGAGAAATGTGATAACACTTAGTCCAAGTAGGAATGATTCTGTGTATTGTTTCCGAGTCTGTTCCAGTGCATCTCTTAGTTGAAGTAACAAATTCCATGGAGCAAATGGAGAAACTCCCAACCTTTTGTGGAACCTGAAGTTTCATTACGGTGTTCACAAAAGTCTGTCAGTGGTTCCTGTCCTGAGCTCTATGAATCCAATGCACACCCACTTTATTTCTTTCAGGTCCCTTATCTCTATCTCCAATATGCGTGTGCCTGACACTGGCATTCAGTTACCTATCCTAGTCATACAGCTGTCACTTGTCATACTGTTAGCCTGCGCGCGCGCGCACGCACGCACACACACACACACACTCCTCTCTCTCTCTCTCTCTCTCTCTCTCTCTCTCTCTCTCTCTCTCTCTCTCTCTCTCTCTCTCTCTCAGAACCCCCCATTCTCTAATGTACAAAGCTAATTGTATCTACATGTTAACCCAGGAGTGCCAGCTTGAATTCCTGTAGTGCTAAGCCACCACGTATGTTTTCAGAGCTGCTGTTAATTCGTGGGTAAATAATGTGTATAAAAAGTCCGTAAGAACCTAAAATGTAGAAAAAAATTTCACTACGAATATTACCAGACTTTGTAGTTTAGTCATAATGGCGGGAGTTTTCACTTACTGTCAGGTATACCACTTTCTGTAAAGATAGTCATTTTTTATGTCTGGCAGTTGCTGTTAGCCTGTGACTCAGTTCAGTTATTTCTTTGTCCACAGACTCTGATGGTGATGAAATTGTCATATCAAGTGATGAAGAGTTGATAATTGCTCTGACAGAACTGCAGACTGAAGTGCGTAAACTGTATGTAACAGTACAAAGTGGATCTGCAGAGCAGCATGGTGAAGGTTGGTTTGTGTGTGTGGTTGTTATGTATTATAAAGCACAGAGGGTCAGATAACAAGGCCTGATTGGAAAGTATCAAAACTGAATCTGTGACAACAGAGGCACTATATGAGACACACAATTATTTTACTGACTGGGTGAGTTCGGCAAGGTGTCCAAGAGTGTGTGGGCCAAACTCTTAACGGTTCAACACTTTCATTATACCAGTGTGACATGTCTGCTTAAAGGTAGAATTAGACTTCAGTCAGTTTATGATATTCATGTATAGGAATATTGGAATATTCATACGACCCAAGTATTATGTGTTCCGGTTTTCGGCCTTCGTGTTAATTACTTTATGCCAGATACCTGTCAAATGAAGGTGCCGATATGCCTGATTTGAAGGAAAACGTGGACTAATATTAACGGCTTTTCCAAAATGCACAACTGGATTGCACAATAGTAGAGCTTACTTGTAGTTCTGGTGGCCTGATGAGGTACACACTCATTCCCAAGAACTGTGTGGTACTAAGAGATTACCTGAGGGCCGCATTTTACACACATTCAGGTATAAATTGTAGTAAAATATCTGAGGCACTCACAGCCCTGTTGTTCAAGTTTCATCTTCTGGGATGTTATAACATGGTACTTGGTAAATAGTTACCAGTGCTTGGTAGAGCATGCCAGGATTCATCGTGTTGTGTTAAATGTATGAAAGGACCAACATGCATCTGTCAAGTACAACATACTTTGCTCTAGAAAAGCTAATGTTTTCCAAAGTAAATAACCTATATTGACTATTAGTTATTATGTTTATATGCTTAACTGTTATATTTAGTATTTTGGGTGTTTTGAGTGCATTTATGAGCGATTTAAGTTCCTGTCGTGTTAATTCTTTACCATCACATCAGTTTTCATTCCCTCTTCCCTAATATGAATGACATAGTTCATGTTGTGAACTGTTAATATATTGAAATAATACTGTCTTGCAGGTCAGCACCAGCAGCATGTTGGTGTGACATGTGACGCATGTCAGAAAGAGGTGGAAGGTTTTCGCTACAAGTGCATTCAGTGTCCAGACTTTGATCTGTGTGCCACCTGTGAGAGCAAGGGTCTTCATCCTGAACACTGCATGATACGCTTGCCTGTTCCTGTATCCTGGGTGAGTGGTGTGAACTGTCAAGTAATTAAGCAAGCTACAATAACAGAAAAGTGTTATAAATGGGAGGTACTGGTTTGAGCCTTGAGACAGTGAATTGGACATTGTGATTGTGGGACTAGTTTACGTTCTTGAAACAAAAAATTTGGCACCATTTTATTGCGTTCCATGTCATAGATGATGTACAGTCACTGGCTTCTCACCACAGAGACCTGCAGTTATTCCCAGTTTAGTTCATGTGGGATTTGTTTCTGACAGAATGGCCATAGTAAGTGGGTATCTAAGCAGTTTATTTTTACCCTACCAGTATGATTCATACAGTGGTCTGTAGTCATCACTGAAGAATGGTACGTCGGGCCCAATTGATACTGCAGTACTAAGGGACTTTTGTTTAGCTCATGCCGGAACTAATGACTTCTCATGGAGTCCCCCCCCCAGAAGCTATTCAAGGCAAATGCTGCGGTCATATGCTGAGATAGGTAGACATTGTAACAAACCAACATATTAATTTTGATTTTAGCGTCATCACTTTGGCAGACGATTGGCCCATCACTTGGCAAAAGCAGCACACAAAGGTGGTGCATGCAGTGGATTGGAATTCAAGACAGGTCACGGTCAAAGCAGACCTTTTAGTGGGAGGCATCATGGTGGGAGACGTAATGGCGGACCAAGTTGGTTGGAAACCCTTGCTGCATATCTCAGTGATTGGTCAAATCTTCCTGGTGAAGAAGACCCCCAGGCTAAAAGGGACACTGCTGAACCGTCAACCAGCAAGCAGCAAGAATCAGGAGAACCGATGGAAGAAGTTCATGTCCAGTACCTGCGAAACATTGGACAGACTGTTGCCACTATATTGGATCCATTGGGTGAGGTGGAATTGTAAATTTTGCATTTTATGTTACAATGATATCTTCTCTGAACATGTGAAGTTAAGTAATTCAGATTTATATTGAACCATGGCTAGAGGTTAGATTGGAAATATGTATTACATGTGTTATCATGAAGCAACATGTCGGCCAGTCAGTAGCATTCATTATAAACATTGGTATGCTTTTTATAGGGATCGATGTGGATATAGAGGTACGAAGTAAAAACAAGGATGACAAAACAAGCACTGCACAGAAAGAATGTAATCAGCGTGATGGGAAGAACAGTTCTGAAGAAGAAAATAACAATGCAATGGAGGTAGATGATAAGCATGATAAGGAAGCAAATGCTGCCAGATCTGAGCGTGAAAGTCCAGAGGCTGAGGGATGGACTGTTGTGAATGAAGCCACTCAACACCAGGGTATGAATCTCATTTTTCTGTTAGCCCCGGTTGTGTGTGGGTCGGGATAGTGTAGTCAGTATTGGGGGGGGGGGGCTGTCCAGATCTGTCCTGGGACCCACCCTGCCTCTTACACAGTGGGTACTGGGTCATTCCCAGGAGCAATATGGCCAGGGTGTGTCATTAACCACCCAACCCTATCTTGTGCCAAGAAGGAAGAATACAGCTATACCTGTACTCCTCCTGTGTGCCTTTGTGGCATGTTACAGGGCGAACTTTACTTTTTTACCTGTCGTGTCTTCAGTAGTTTGATATATTTACTATAGCAGAATGCAAGTCAAGACAGATGTATCAGATCCTGTAGTTAGAATAACTTCTTGTGGATAATGTGGTTTAAATTACGGACTAGTGGGTGGATATCGTATGCTTGAAGTGTACAACTGTTCCATTCTTCATATTCTTGTTCTCACGTTTTCATGGCCTTGTGTGTGTGTGCGCGCTGTTTCAGCTTTTGGGGTTTAGCTGAATAATGTGTTGAAGCTTCAGTTTTGATGTGCATGGCAGTTGTCAGTTTTTACTCCATAAGTAGCAACTGCACTGTGCACCAAAATGATCGAACACTTTCAACCTCTGGTGCAGCCAAATCATGAAAGCAGAAGTTACACGTTCGTTCTTGCGAGTGTTTTATGTTAGATTTAAAAATTAAGTATCTTATATTTTCAAAGCATGAAAATGGACTTCAGTTTCTAAGGTGATTTTAATTGAGATACTACATACATTGTAATATTTCTAAAGTATGTACAGTTAGTGAAAAACTAATGTATAATCCATGTATAAAACTGAAACATTCTTATGTTCCCAAAATTTAATTTACAGTTCACATTTTGTGTTATGCTATTCTTTTATACAGGGCGTGTCTTCAATCTTTTTCCCTCACCATGGCAACTGTTCCAGGAGCTTTATCATGCACAAAGAGTGCATGTGCCAGGAATTTTGAGCCTGTATTTCCACTGAAGTTGTACTTAAGTTCATTTCATAGAACAGTTTGAAAGTGCCAATCTTGAGCTTGTAAGCAGCTTCTCACCTTCCCAAAAATACGTATCAACACACAATGATGCTCTGCTTTTGAAGTGCAAGCAGTTTCTCTACAAAACTTGTTCTGAAGTTGTTGCAGACAAAGTAGATTACCCTTCATTTTTGTTCCTTGAATAATAGAGTTTGGGCAACTTCAACATGAGAGTTGGTATTTGATCCTTACAAAATGAGGGCCCTGTGAGTGTGTGCATACCTGCTGCTGTTGAAGGTTTCCCACTTCGCAAATGGCATGAGAAGTTTTGTAATGCCAGCAAGTGTTATTTTGGGTGTTTACATTCCTACTTAATGTTGCCACACATCATCTGAGAAAGGCACAACTTTCGTATTTTACGTATTTTTGTCCAACACTGAACCTGCAGTTCATTGGTTTTCCACTGTTCTGTATATTACTCAGTTGTACAGTTTTGCAGGTACAGGATTTTTTTACAGACTTCTGATGACATTTTACCTGTTACGTATTTTGCAGTAGTGTTGGAAATGAAGATTTTGCTCGACAGAAAACATTCCTAACATGCACTGCCCTGTCATACATCACAGACGACACAGCAGTGGACAAATGTCTCAGGTGTCAGTACAGATAAAATTGTGAAACTTTCAGCTGACTTGTTTCCTAAGGCAGCTCATATTTCTGCTTACAGAATTGATTGAAGATGTGCTCTCTATATACATACGTGCTGCTGCTGCTGCTGCTTCTACACTACTACAGTTACAGTAAACAGAGGATAATTTACTCTGTATAAACTTATTAATATTCATGTTATTTATTAAGTGTAGTTCACCTTCCATTGCAGGTAATGTCACTCCAAATCAGTCTGCTGGAGCTGCTAAGGTACCGGGTCCAGAAACTGGGGCTGTACCAAAACAGTTGGACACACCCTCTGTTCCTGCACCTGTGCATAATAATGTGCCGCCTTCAAACAACATATATCCCAATGTGTTTGCTCTGCCAAATCATGTTCCTCTTCAACCTGTGCAGGCTCCACTTCCTCCCAACCCACTGCCAATGCATTTTCCTGCCACCTCAGCACCTATCCAATTTCCAGGACAGGCATTCGTGCATCATCATAGGAGTAAGTATTGAATCACAGGTTGGTGGGTGAAGGGCAGAGTGGTGTTTTGAATCTCGGCCCTTTGTTTGTGTTTGTTGTTGGTTGTTGGTTGCAGTTATTCGGAAATATTACATCACCTTGTATGTATCTTACTATCTATATTAAGATCATATTTCATACGAACAGACTGCCTGTTCTTCACCTGGATTAGGGTTTTGTGCCGTATCAGCATCTTATCTGTATCACAGTATCTAAAGCTTATAAGAATGAGTAAGACTTCTTAGATTAAGAAATCAAAGAACATTTGTGGCATGTATATATGCCACAAATGGGTATGGCTTAAATTGGAACTCATTCATAAAATGTAAAAACCATCGGGTACTTGCATTGCTGTGTAGGGACCGAGTGGCACGCCCAGTCTGCTGTACTTGTTTCCACATTAGTGTGGGACTGCATGCCATAGAGCAGGAGGCAGCAGGTGCTGCATAGTGACCAGTGATGCTGCTGTGCTGTACTTTACTTATTTCTGCATTGAAAAACTCTGTGTAACATATAATAGGAAATCCATGTAGGGTTTGTGGCGGATAGAGTGAAACTGGGGTAGGCTTCTCTGTGATTACTTCAGTTTTCCAGTTAGTATCATACCACCCATGCCTCATACTCGTACATAATCCTGATGCAGTAATCTTAGCTGTTAACATTGTCATTAAGTAACACACCTAAAAAGATAATAGGTGGTAGAGACTGTGCTCTGTGTAGGATGCAGGAATATTGAGTGCTAATTGAAAACTGGTATACAGTGAACGTTTAATTCCTGTGTGGATTAAGAGTGTTTTAAACTTCCTTATATGCAAAGAGCAAAGTAAAGCAGCTTAAGGACTGGGGACGTGACAGTTTGCTCCCAGTCAGGGCCATCACTACCGCAGCAAGTGATGCATATGGAGCAATGGTGGAATGATGATAGCAGTGGGAAACTGAAGTATCTTGGAGAGAATCGTGTTACAGTGCCACAAATTTTGTGTACAATTCAGTAGGAGTGCGTGTGAGGCCCCCATGGTGAGAAGCGTGTGTTACATGGAATTAAAATCAGAAGTGTGCAAATTTACTGGGCACAAGTAAGCTTTCATGCAGGGCAGATGATGATAGTAGTTACAGGCTTAATGTGAGTAATAAATGTGATGTTTCATATAATATCATATTTAGTTAACAATAGATGAATTTGTTGACAGAACCACACATTGCTGAGGCATTAAACAAGATGATGTCCATGGGATTCAGTAATGATGGTGGCTGGTTGACCCAACTGCTTGAAAGCAAGGATGGCAGTATTGACAAAGCCTTGGATGTGCTGCAACCTGTTAAGAAGACGTAAGAGACTAGCTGGCTCGGCTATAGATGTCTTGAATACATTCATGGTTATTATTATTTTTAGATTCATAATTAGATGTATATGGTTATGGATTTTTCTGTCTCTCTGTGGCTGCTTGTGAACATTATTATTAAATGTGTAGTGCATAAGCGTGTCACATACATCAAAATACAAGGGGGGTGGCTAGTATAATAACTGTGCAGAATGTTGTAGTCTGATTTGGGAACAAGTTGAAGACATTACCAGTGATCTTCTCATAACTTTTAAGCCATTGCAAGGGGTATAATGCATTATGCTTGGAAAATATAAGGTTTTCGAACCAATATGTTTATGTAGTTAGCCTCAACACTGGTACTACACAACACATTCTGTATTCCCTGGACACCTAAAACTTAAGAATTGCTGTGAAAAATGTAAAAATCTGTGTGTGTGAAAGGAATTTAACTGTTCTGTATTCATGGTCAGTACATTTAATAAAATGCATTTCTAATGTTATTTATGCAGTCATACCTCCATCTGCAAGGCACAGATTCTTGAGGTGATAAAAAGGTGATGGATGGATGGATAAATGTGTGTTCCCTTCTAGTTATGTATCTGGTATTCATTTGTCTTGACAACTTTAAAATTTCCGTTTATGTTGTTTGCATCACTCATTTTTCCCTTGGAAGGTGTATGGAAAATCAAAAATGGAGAAGACGATAGACTTCATGAGGTGTTGGTAAAACAAAGAATTTTGGATCAAGGTTAGATGTTGAGAAGCTCGTGAAAATGAGCTGTGGTAACATACTGGGGACCCAACCTGTGACTAGGCTAAACAGAGATCCGTGCTTACACAAGTATAGAGAGAGGACTATTTTGTTGTGGTTAGAATTCACAAATTTGCCTTTTAAAGTTCGTAGCTTGTGCCCCAGAGTGAACTGCAAAAGTGGAGGGATGGTGGTTAAGGGTATTATTACTTACAACAAAAAAAGTACAGGGCTCTGCAGTCTGGTGCCACTCATGGTACAGTTACAGTAGAGTGACATGATTGGTGAAGGTTAACACCCAAGTGAGAGGATTTTCGGTTTAACAGGCAAGCAGGTGACGAGTTCCATCACTGTGTTTGGAAAGAACATTTTATTCTGGAAATTAAGAGCCTAAGCCAACTACATGTACTAGGGTATGCATTTTTCTCTACCATGCATGTGCCCCACCTGTCCCAGGTTCCTTCCCATGAGCCCGAGACAGCTGCAACACATGAAATTAAATGAGAGGTTTCAGTTGAATTATGATTCGGAATGTTCGATTCTTTGAAAACTAATGCTGTTCAGGCATATATGTATGTGTATATATATATTTGATGAAGCAGCAATTTGTCTTAACAGCAGTTTCAACAATATTCTAAAGCAATATTTCACTGAAGTACAGTATTTTTGTCACAGTAAAAAGTATACCTTGCTTTTATCTGATATTAAGTCACTGTTGATATTTGTCAACTGTACTATAATTTGTGTTGACTGGCTAGAACTAACTACACTATGTATGCAGCATTATAAGATTGGTGTTCAGCAGTTTAATTTTACTGATTAGAATTTGCAACCATATACCGTGGGTGGCCAGTGCAGTTAGTGAATTTGTGTAAAATTATTAACACCAATAATCAGTTAGCAGGCAGAAACACTACTGGCCTTCTGACATACAAGTATGGATTTGCAGACATTTCAGAAATTGTATGAGTTCATAATGGGTGATTATTCTTAAATTGGAGCTCATTTGTTTACATTTCACGGTGTCTGTAATTAGCTGAAGCACATGATGCAGACAACGTAAATCTACATATTTCTGCCCTCATTTTTCATCACATTTTCCCTTCAACCAAATGTACATACAACTGCCCCACTGCCCACAATTTGAGACAGTTTAAGCATTCAAACCATTGTCTTGAATCTTTGAAATATGATCATATTCTGGAAACAGTCCTGTAGAATCATGACATATATTTATGTTAATAAGAGACAGTTTGTGAAAGACTGTGTTGTTCTTGGTCCGTTACATCACGTAACTGGTGGCCTCACAGCAACACTTGATGTATAATGGGAAAGCAATATGGGAGAACTATGGAGGTTTGTGTAATTCATGAAGACACTGTTTGAATGGGCCTTTTCCACTTGTGTTTATGAATGATGATTTGTGGAAGTACTATATTATGTAAGAAATGCATATACAGTTATTTATTTTACCTTCTGTAATGTACAATAATGAAGTCACATTTGAATACTAAGCTTCGTAGACGTGCCAAATACAGTGGAACCCAGTTATAATGACATCAGTTTATATGACACCTTGCCTATAGCATCAGATATTCTGTGGTACCAATTAACTCCTGACTGTTAACCATAACATTATTTTCCTCGCTTGTAACAACACTCATTTATAATGACAAAATATTTGGTCCCTTTCATGACATAACCGAGTTTGACTGTATTTATGTAATGAAACTTTGATATAATCTCCATCACTGGTTAGACATACGTTTTTACTTATGCAGTTATTATTTAGTATGATCCAGTGTGTACCTCACCGTGGGCACATGGCATGTCTCCCCCCATCCACTGGCAACGTTTCCCCTGTTATAAAACTGGCGTCATCACTGGCCAAGAAGGCAACAGCTCGAGCTACTTCATCTGGCTGTCCTGGGC
Source organism: Coptotermes formosanus (assembly GCA_013340265.1). NCBI lineage: Eukaryota > Metazoa > Arthropoda > Insecta > Blattodea > Rhinotermitidae > Coptotermes > Coptotermes formosanus. The sequence goes on along the minus strand of BLKM01011323.1, from coordinate 544,756 downwards.
GACCAAGTGCATGGGTTTCCTTGCAGCGTTCCAGAAACTTTTCATATGCTTGCAAGTCCATTCCTCCACGTTTCTGGAGTTCAGTTATTACTACTCCGGGATTCACACTGTTGACGCGCACTTTCTTGGGAGCCAAATCCAACGCAACGCAACGCGTGAACTGATCTACTGCAGCCTTGGACATGCAGTAAGCCAAAACGCCAGGGAAGGATCTCATTCCATTCACGCTGGACACATTGACAATATTTCCTTTTGTCTCTATTAAATAGGGGACTGCCAGCATTGTTAAATGGTAAACTGACCGCACATTAAAGTTGAACAGCCTGTCGTACTGTTCCAGTGATGTGCTCTCAATGCTTCCAGCTTCCAAGATCCCCGCATTATTGATCAGAACATCAAGCTTACCGAAATGCTTGACAGTGGAGTCCAAAATTCTTTTTGTGTCAGCTTCGTTAGTAAGATCACCAGTAATTAAAAATGGCTTTGGTTGATCTCCTAATACTACACATTGACCTGCAACTTTATTCAGGTTATCAGCGTTGCGGCCAGTAAGGGATAGGCTTGCTCCCAGTCGAGAGAAATGCATGGCAGTGGCTGCCCCAATTCCAGAACTTGCTCCTGTTATTAGTACTACCTTCCCACTGAATGCCATTGCTAAAAAAGAAATTTAATTCAGTTCAATTTTCTCGTGGTGATACAACATAAACTTAGACTGTCCCTTTAGCTTACATCACTTATTGTAGTTTATGTAAACATTATGCTACTACAAGCTACTCTCTGTACTTGCAATATACTGCCATCAATAACGCTAACATGATGGTGATGTGAACTTTTGAGAAGGACTGTCCCTATGGTTACGCATCACAACATCATGTACATTTTTGTACATTTGTATGTATAAATTGACTTACCCTAATATCATTATGTGATTTTATGTTGTTGTTAGGAATTATAGTTTTGGTGTGTTTGTCTTGTAAAATGCATTTTTAGCACATTTTTGTATGTGTAAACTGACTTACCCAAATGTCACTATGTGATTTTAAGGGAATAAATAAAAATTAAATGATGACTAAGGATGTTTGCAAACCATGGTACTAGACAGAAGTGAGTGGCCAAATGTTTCACACCCATGACCCACTTGAGAGAGAGCTGGGAAGGCCCCAGAAATGATCAGGGTACAGTAAAATAAAGAGTCCTGCTGTTGCTGGGAATCGAACCTGCACAGCTAGTTCAGACACTATGTGAGGCCTTAAATATAGTGTGGTGACACACATGCTCTTAATTCTTCCATGGACATGTTTATTTTGATAATTTTTGTCAAATATTATGAACTGCAACTCAAAGGGAGTAAGTCCAAAAACTTCAACAGAATAGCCCTAGGCACAGAGCGGACAATAATATTACAATGCACCTTGGAGAAACAGGGTGTTACAGTTTGGCCTGCATTCGGCTGGTTCAGGAAAGGATCCATGGACATGTGTGTAAACAGCTTGGGTACCGTAAAAGGAGGGAAACACCTTAAACATCAGCTTTCCAAAAAGGCATTGTCGTGGAGTTGGCAACTGTCATTCGCTAACACTGCGCAATGATATTGTCCTGAATTCTTGTGACAAACTTTTTAGAAAAACAAGTTGTGCCAAATTTTGGGGTTATGTGGGTCAGAATTTGTGGGAGCGTTAAGCAACTGTAAGGAAAGTCCTAATTAAAGTGTATGGAGCTGGGTAAGTATGTTATTGTTCTATCCTGCACAAAATAGTCTTCCAGCAATCCAAGGTACGGAAGAGAAGGGGTCGCAAGACTGGAGTAACATGTAATTTTGCGAGATGTGTTTAACTTGGAATATGTCTTTCTGGCATGCGATCACCTTAGCTCATGTCTGCCTTGTGTAACTATAAGCTTTCTTCCCTCCACTTTGCTTTTTTCACAAGTTTGAGCAAATTATCCGTTCTCGTACATGTAACACTACATTACTGCATGCACAGCTCTCAATTAGGACGAATTTACGTATTTGCAATATCCATGATTGTAATATTCCGTTAATCGGCTTACCATTTACAACTCTTATCTGTCTAATCATGCACGTCCTGATCGGGTGGAATAGGTACTAGAAACAGATGCTAAACAAATCGTGTAACATTTTTATGTGCGCGGGAAAAATAGGTTGGCAGCCATTATTTTTAATAAACGCAAATGTTTGTTGTAGAGGTTTGTCACGTAGATATGTAGGGTGCCTGTAGTTGATATTCCCATTAATTTTGCAATATTGTGCATCCATAATCATTATAATCTCCTTAACATTTAAATATGCAACATAAATTATTATTTTCGGTGAATAATGGTTTGAAGGTGTTGGAAATGTATGCGTGGTTACTGGATTCGTATGTACTGGTAAGGTTGGTTTGGCATTGTGAACTAGAATTGGTATTGAAAAGTGCAGTTGTTGGTTCAGATCAACAGATGCAAATTTTAAGTACCAAGGAGTGTAACACGTAGGCGTTTCAAAATATTTCTCCTTACACTGAGGTTCACAGTTTGTAATCGTGAAAGAACTTGACAAGTGCATTTGAGGTTACATTCATGATTAAGTGAAATTAATACAGAGTAAAATGTAATCTGAGGTTGTGATGCAATTCTCATTCCGTAAGTTGGCACCGGAAAAGCGTTAAGTATGACGTACATAACAGATGGCATTAACTGTTAAATGGTGAATCTTCATCTTTCAGCTGTTACCCATGAGGAGCTGTGTAGCACAGTGTGGTATAAGTTTGGAAGGGGGTGATGAAGTACAGTTTTATATAAGTGACTGTGTGGTCTAATGAGGATTGTTTAAGCTCAGTGGCTCAGTTAGTGACCTGCCAGCTTGAAGGCCTGTGTCATCACTACAGTAGTATTTTTCACAAGAGAATGGAATATGTTTCCTTGATGTATATTATGTGATGTTTTGTTTGTGGTTGATAGACAACGTTTCCCCTCGTTTTTCTACAGCTGCATGGACCTGCTACTGCTCTGAGCAGAAAATTTTTACATGACCTGATGACTGTGCATCACTTTAAAGGTTTTTTTGTAATATACGTAATAAGAATACATACAATGAAAACTGAAAAATTCAAGATGCATGGCAACAATTGAGTGCACGTAGGAGCATTTTAGTTGCTATGAAGCCGCACATCTGTGCAGCTTAGAGGGAACATTGTTCATAGAAATAATTGTTGAAGGTTATGTATCAGAATATTTGGAGGTCATGGAATTGTTTGTTGTCCCTCAAACACTTGAATGGAAGCTGTTTATTTAGGGCCTTAGTATCTGCTTTAGAGAACAACAAACTTAAGTCCAATCATCTCTCACCAAAAAGTTTGTAGTTTGTAAGTAATAATGGGGAATCAGTTTCAGTTGCTCTCAGAGTGATGTCATTCCTCTAAATATTACAAAGGAGCAATATAGATTTTTATGTCAAAAGATAGGGTATTTGGTATGGGGGTGTACCATGTGTGGATGGTTTGTTTAATGTTTCATTACCATTTCAACAAAAGCCTGGGTGCAGGTGCAGTCTCTGTACCAGGAATTTTTCTGCCTGGGAAGTTGGAGCTATAGTAGTGAATTCTGGTTTCAAAATTAGGTCATGCAGAACTGCACCTGCCCAACCTGGCACCATTAAAAGTAATGTGTTCTCCTTTTAGTGTCACATGTACATGAAATCACAGGGTATTTGTTTACTGTTTTTAACTATGTATTGTGTATATTTGTTTCCAAATATTATACTTTATAATAAAAGGATAAATAAGTAATTTTTATATTCCTCCATTTTTTATGGGGCACTACCAGCCAGACTGGAGCATACTGCAGTGTTCATTACAGGGGTGTGGAGTTGAAATCATGGAGTCAGAGTAAGAAGGAATTGTGGGTGGAGTTGGAGTTGGTAAAAATGTACTGAATCCAACCTCGATATAAAATCTTAAGTATATACTAGCTGCAATAACCGTTAGACTTATACGTAAGTGTAGGTCATAACTGTAAAAGGTAGCCTAATGATTCACGTGGTGGTGATGAAATGTCTTGTGGTACCATTTACCATTTTAGTAGGTTTACCATTATTAATACATACTGAGCTTTTGTGAAGGAATTGGAGTCAGAGTCGGAGGTTTTGTGTACCAACTCCACAACCCTGGTTCATTAGCATAAAATGCAGCATGTATTCAATCCTTCAGTAGAATTTATAGCATTGGCAAAGAGTGAACAGGTTGTCCCTATACATGCCATGAAGGCATATGTGAGAGTGGAGGTATTTCCATGCATTCTTAACCTTGAACACTAGATGGAAGTGAGGGTCAGTTTCACACCATGGCCACTGTACCTCGAGGGAAAGAGAACGTGAGACTGGGTTGACTCCAGAGCTGGTCTGGTTATGTTGAAGAAGAGAAAACTTTCTTGCCCATGTCTGTAATCAAACCATGATTCCTCAGTCATTGTGCCTGTAACCTAGCCACTATCTTGACCATGCTATCCTGGCTGCCAAGATTCTGTAACAGCCTTGTTGAAAATGGTAAGAAATTACATATTTCAAGGTCTGGAGTGTACTACTCTTGTCAGTATGTTATTATTTCAGGACTATTTCACTGAGTGTCACTGGAGTAAGCTGCCAGCCAGCTGGAGGTTAACATTAGATAATATCGAGCCCCAAGAACTTGGACAATTTTTAACTCGGAATAAAATTTCGGAAAGGTAAGAATGCATGTCTTAATGTATTTTGTGTGATTCTCGGATAAACAGCACTTATTTTTGTAAACAGCATTAACTGTTTGATCTTCGTAATGGAGACAGAATGTGTTTTTGAGAGGTGTGGGTTGAATTTGTAAATGCTACTGAGATGAACTTCATGCTTCAAAAGGTTAAACCCTGCTGTCTCTGCATTGCATTTTTTATACCTAGGTTAAACTGATATTAATATACAGTTGTGTCAACTTTTACAGCCAGAGGGTGTGGCCTTTGTCATTACTGGCGCTCCATACTACTGTAGTGTATTTGTCTGTACCACGCGAACAGATACAATTTGGAAGTCATCTGAAAGCAAAAGAATTCTTGAATGGTGAACTGAACTGTAGACGTAGTCTGTTAAACGCACCAAGTTCAGTAGCTAAGGATGTGAGGAATAACAGGCAGTGTTCAGATGTAGAATGGCAAATTCCAGAGAAGATGCCATGCCTTCGACATCCCAAAGTACACCATGTGTTCACAAAACATGTGAAGCCCAAAAAGCAGCATGAAGTGTCAAGAATGGCTGAGGTATGAAAGGAAGTGTGATTAACTTTATATATTTACTTGGTTATACTGTGCATGTGTGTGTAACTGCAGGGTTTGGTCTTCCTTTCATGAGAGTATAAAGGCACCCCAATTTACCTTCTTTCCTTGGATTTCTTATCAACAGAAGTTAGAAAAGTTCGTGGGAAGAATTGATCCCAAGATTGTAAAAGAAAGGAGAATGGAGTTTTTCAGCATGTCAGCAAATTTTCTCAATGTCTGTAGTCTGTTACAGCTTTTATTTGTCATCTCAGTTTTTCTGCTGTTGTCAGATTAATGTATGAAGTGCAATAATGAAATATCTGTCACAGTTGATGGCATTGCTTTACAATGGCGTGTAGAACTGTTCAAGTGTAAACCATTAGTCCTGTAATGTTATGTCCCATTTGTACAGTTACAGCCAAAAACAAGAATATATCATGCATGTGTCATCATCAAGGGGGGTAGATGACATGATCATTTATCCTGCAGGTTTGAGTATTGTCAGTACTACAGGTTTGCATTCTCCACCAGCAGTAATGTTACTGCTGTGAAATACAGCATCCACACACTGAGAGGGGTGCTGTTCTTGTATCCAGGGGGCCTTATTTTTTTTCACACCTTTTGGAGCTCCACTCGATACATGATGCACCTGTACCTTGTAAGGTTCCAAGATTGTGGCTGGTTTTGTTCTTACTGTTCTCATTCATCTTCATCCGCATCACTCACTTTGCTATATTCATTGGAAATTTGGTCTAGTAATAATTTGTTTTCACTGTGAGTGCTATCACATTTCTTTTTAGTGGCCGTGACTTTCTTTGAACAGTAACTTCAACCTCCTGCCCATGAAAACCCCTACGCGTATTTTTTTACTGAATCATGAAAGATGTGTAAGAAAGAAGCCATTAATTGTGTGTATGTTTCTCTCTCACGCAAGTATAGACACTATTAATTCAGTGGCTGTCCTGACGTAGTTGATATGATACTCTGTTGTAGGTGACTGCAAGTTTAGCCCATATGGAAAGCTGTCAGTATGTTGTGGATGTTGGTTCAGGATTGGGTCACTTGGCAAGATTGCTTGCATATGGCTATGGTCTAAAAGTTTGTTGTTTGGAGGCACAGGAAAACCTCTCCTGCCAAGCACGGTACAGTAATTAACAGCTGCCTTTAAACTTTATATCTTGCACAGTCGGTGCCATTTCCTTTGGACTGTTTAAAATATGTTTGTTCAGTGTTCAGTTATTTAAGGATATTCTGTCAGTTGCGTGGAATATGTAATGTCAGATAACTTTGAAAACACAATCACAGATCTTGAACGAGAAGGACTGACGAGAATTGCTCATGGCCTGTTTCAAGTTATTGTTCAAATTGTTAGTCTGTTTGGAGTAAAATTACGAGCAACACTTTGGAAATTGTGAGGTAAATGTTTTTTAGTTACTGTTGTATTTGCTGATTAAGTTACTGACATCATAGCCTTTCTTTGTAAAAACAGTTTCTTTGTAGCACTATCTTATACGTTTCATAAATATGGTTAATTCCATATGAGTATAAAAGTAAAATTTTTTTTATGGGGATTTACAAAGAATCTTGTTTTTGTGGAGCAAATTGGAGACTTACGTCATCTGCAAGAGAGAATTAATACAAGTGTCGCACAGTCACTCTGGAAGTGCTTCAACAAACATGGCAAGAATTTGGGTACCTTTAGATGTTTGTAGGGATACAAACCCAGTGCATATATTGAGCTCTTGTAAGGTATGTGTGAAAACTTTATGAGTTGATGAACACATTACAGCAAATTCCATCTCTATGTCTTTCTTCTCATAAAAGTTATTACATGTTAAAAATAAGTCCATCATTTTTTATGACCCTATATAGCTGTATATTAAGTAAGTGGCAGTATTAAGAGGCTTACTTGTTTAGTGAGATGGTTGATATCCTTTGTTGAGTCTGTGTCCTTTTTTGCCTTCTTTGTGTTGTGATGCTGTCAGTGTCTCAGCTTATATAGCATCAAATTGTATCATGACTGGTTAATTGGAAGGATTTGGAGGGAAATTGTTATGGCCTAATCAAGATACTATCTTGGCATTTGCATGGGGAGACTGGGCAAGGCCATGAAAAAAAATTAATATAGGATAGTCACTGTCTTTGTTGAGATTTGGACTGGGCTCCTCCCAAATACAATCGTGGGCATAACCACTATACAGATCTGCTTGTTGATATTGTGCTCTGAATTTCAGGTTCAGTGGTGAACAGTTTTAATCATAGACCAGGTTCCACATTCCTACAATTCCTATTTTTATTTTACATAATGTTAAACAGTGTACATGTCAAGGTGGCTTCACTGCTACCAGTCACTTAATTGTTGCTGTCACTCTGGGTACCTTGCCTGGTTGGGCCATTCATTGGACATGTTCAATTGAGGTACTGGCAATACCTTACTTGTGTCTCTTATTCACCAATATTTGCCTCTAAACGTTTTGGATGGCTTCAACAGCCATGCAGAGCTTATGATCATTGTTACCATGCTAAGTCAATGTAATTCCAGAAGTGGAGTATAGGAGAGTGTTTCTGAGTGACATTCCTTAACTAATGTTAACACACAAAAACAGTGCTGCCAAGAATACTGTTATCTTCGTAAGTGATATTAGCTTGTAGTAGAATAAGTAGTTGTGATTATAATTTGTGACTTTTCAAATGTTGAAGCAAGCTTTTGGACTCCCAGTATTATTTGGTGGACCCCAGGTTTGGTACCATAGATCTAAATTGAAGTTTAACATAAAGAGCTGTTAATAAGAGCAGAAGGGTGCATTTTGCTTGAATGCATATAATTCCTAAATGCATCCTTTGTGGTTTTGTGTACCTGACTGTTCTTGTAGTGCAGAAATATCGTTCCACGTACAGATCCATTGTTTATTATGTGGTTTATTCATGTATAGTTTAGTTAAAAATGCTGTCAGTAGTGTCAAATGGCATAATTTGAGGTACTGTCCTGGAATTAGCCTGAAGAGACTGAGTAAAACTATGAAATCCTTCACTCTGGATAGCCAGTTTTATGGCCAGCAATCACATATCCATTACTGCACAGAAATAACATAAAAGTACGACACTGCATTGACTTGCAGCTTGTTTTTCCTTGTATCTCATTAAATGTTTACTGCATGGAAAAATGTTTCAAATGCAATTTGCAGATGTTCATGGAATTGTATTTTATGCAGTGTAGTAATTTTTGTATGAAGAAGCATTCCTAAGAAAATGAGAAAAATTGGTTTTGATACATGTACCGAGCCATTACAGAGCAGAGCAACATTTGCATGACACGTTTCATTGTAGACCTCAAATACAATTTTTTTTTACATCTGTTAGTATTATCAGAGATGACACATGCATGTAGAAGCATGGACAGTATACTTAGAGATGAAGCATGTACATAGATGTGTGTATAGTGTAATCAGAGATGAAACATGCACATCGGTGCATGAACATGACTGCGACAGTGTGTATTCATTCATGTAGTTGGTGTAATGACTGTGTTGAAGTTTATAAGAAATTTGAATATTGTGTTTATTTTCAGTAGTGAGTTTATGGCCAACATCTATGTTCACAGTGGCGTTATGATATTTAGCCCTTATTGCACAGTGAATCATATGAGTAAAACATTATCTTCAGTGATGGTTGTCACATTTCAGAAAGTTAGATATGGAATTAGAGGCGTCTGTTTCCAAGATTCTGAAAGATGACAGAAGTACTCAACTCCATCGACCAGTGCATTTGAGCACAGTGGTTGACCACCATTTGACTGCAAGCAGCTTTAAAGAGGTGAGGCATGCCTTATTGCACATATCTTGATACGAAAAATGATGTTTCAATTAAATAGGTGATGAAATTCATGTCAAGTATATTGTTACTGCTTTTGTTGTCAGGCACTAAGAAAAGCTTTCAGCATTTCCGAAGAAACTTTCAGTTTTGGCGTAGTTGGGCTTCATTCATGCGGAGATTTAACACCAATATTAATGCGTCTCTTCATACAGTGTCCAGATGCAAGATTTATTAATATTGTGGGGTGTTGTTACATGAAACTTACAAGTGGAATGTAAGTACAGTTCAAATATAAATAAATGCATTGGGACTGGGAATTATTTCATTAGTTTATTGTATCCCAGTGTAAGTGTGAGGTAACATTTCTGTTTTATCGCCATACATTACATTCTGCTGGGTGCATGTGTGCATTTGAGATAGCTGAGTATTGCCATTTTTTATTATTAATACTATTGCCTCCAAGTTAAAATTCCATTTTCCTTTTCTTCACCTTTTCCCTTGTATGCCTAACATCAAAGATTTTCATATTCTCATTGTATGAATTATGTTTTTACAATTTATTATTTTTGTGTACTAATTCCTGATCCCATATTTAGCCATTTTTTATGTAAAAATTATATTCTCTGCCATGTTTGTTTCTTGGGAGCTCAACGAAGTATGTTTAGCATTTTCATTCCTTCAGCATGAAGGACACTTCAAAAAATGAGGTGGTTCCAATGCAAGAACCACTACTTGCAAGGGCATGACTTGTGGTCAGTAGTAGCATCACCAAGAGGTGCAAATAGGCAATATGGTTTAGAATTAGGTTGAGAAAATGTTGAAGTCCCAGTACAGCAAGTTCCATTCACTCCCATTCGAGGCATATGTCAGACATCACTCATGGATGAAAATGTTCAACCCTTTTAAGCAGTTCAAATACTTTTGTTAACAGCAGCATAATTGTTACAATAAAAATTGAGATAAAGTTTGCAAGGCAACATATGTGCTTGCTAAGGATGTGTCAGGACTGCCATGAGCTTGTTTAATTAAGTGGAATAATAAAAAAGTGGCTATTCATGTGGGAAACCCAGTTTAGACGTCTGTTTTCAGTGAAAATTGAAAACAAATTTCAGTAAAAAAGATGGTAGTTGTTTGAGGGAAAGAGGGACCACAGTAACACAACTTATGTTGTGTTACTGTGTTACAACTTATGTTAACATAACTTTATGTAAATTCTGAATTTCTTGCTTTCTGAATGTAGTACAGTCGAACAGTTCAGCTCAGTTTGCTGTCCCCCCACCATTAGAGAACAGATTACTTAGAGTTCAAATGTAAGTGAGGGTATGCATGTGCACATCTTCTAGTAATACAGTTCCAGTGTTTCAGGATTTGGTGGTTATCCAGTGAGCGAATACCTTTCTTCAAGGCCACATTTCCTGAGTTACGAGGCTCGGGAAATTGCGTGCCATGCAATTGAAACTTACTGTGAACGCTTGTGTTTTGGCCACTATGAAGATTTAAAGGTATGTGGATGTGAAGCTAGAGTTCAAGAATTTTTATGCTGCTGAGGACATAATCAAAACATGTCAGGAACTGAAATGCATTTTAGTTGTATTTGATGGAGAAGGCAACTAAAATACTTTATTTTCTGTGTTTGGCAGGTTAGTTGCCTATTTATCCAATAGTAACACTACACAAAACAGAGTTCAATGCTTTTGTCTGAGCTCAGTTCAGACTGCATCTCTGCACAGTTCTTAATTTCATGGCTAGAGGCCACAGAACTTCGTTTTGTAGCCAAATTTGTACAGTGCAGGGGCAACTGCAAGTACAGTGTTTAAATGCCTCATGTGTCATGTGCGTGACACTGTCATATCTGTAGTTGCTGCCCTACCCCTAGATATTATGTGTTTCATTGGTGTGTTTATACACTGTACGAAACTTCAGACAGCAGCCCTGCAAAATTTTAGTTTACTTGAGGTTTTATGGATGGTCAGTTACACTTTTATTAGTTAATGAATGAAGAAAGGTGTTTATGTTTTTGGTTTAATGGAGAAATTGTGTGTTTTCCCATGTGTCACGATGGCTGATGCCCATTTTTGTGAATACTGTATTATTGCCATACACCACCAGTTGGTGAAAAACCTATACAAACTGGCTTGCAGGTAGCTCTATGTAGGGACCTTATAGAGGTTCCTGTTCACTTGACAATAGAAATGAAGCCAATTTCTGGTATGTGGTGATTTTCAAAAGCTGGAAAAGATGATGGACAAAGCCCAGAAGTTTCTCACATCACCATTGTTTAATTTTAAACTTAATAAAATTTCTACAGGATATAGTCAGAACCCCTTCTAGCAGACTGCCTGAGCTTGAACTAGACAGGGAAACTAAAGGTAAATGTGATAAAGTTTGTAGTTCACTTTGTTGTTTGTAGTGCAACAGTGTGTGTAGGTGAGAAAGGGAATAACACGTAATCACCTGTATAAGGCTGACAGTGCTACAGGCTGCATGGTGCATAGTTTGAATCCTGACAGGGGCAAGGGGTTTTCTCTTCTCCAAAATGTCCAGACTGGCTGTGGGGTCCACACAGCCTCCTGTTCAATGGGTACTGGGTTTTTTTTCTGTGGTGGTAAAGCAACCTCCATGGTGTGGACAGGGAAAACTACCCTTATTGTCTGTTATAAGGCTGACAGGCACAGACAGATTGAGAACATGAGACACATTTTGTGACTTGTCTGTGAGGAGGAAAAAAAATTGTTGATGTTTCTGTGTTTCTCTTACAGGTGCATTGCTATCGTGCTGCTCTGGAAAAGATTGTTATCAAATATTGGCCGGATTTGCGACACACCATGATTAAGAGTATAAAGCACGCTAACAACATGACATTTGCTGAGTAAGGACTTACACAGTTATACCAGAGGTGTTACTTAATTAGCACACTTAACTCTTTCATATCTTCCAGTGTGTAAACCTTTGACACATTTTTGCCAGAAGCATTGTTTAATTAGCATACCTCTCAGGACTGGATTAAGGGGCAGACCAGCTGGGCAGATTCACAGGATGCCAGGCTGTAGGGGGCACTGGGAAGCCATTGGAATAATCAGAAATACTGTGCTAGTAAACTCAGGTTGCCACTCATGATAGGGCACATGCCCTCAAAAATTTGGGCCAGCCCTGTTATGGGCCAGAAAGGTTTAAAGAATGTTGGTTTTAAGGGGTGCCAAATCATTAGGCTGTCTGGGGTACCCACATTTGTGAAACTGGCCCTGTTTAGTATGTCACACACGTTTCCCGCATCATTATTGGAATAACAGTTGAAGACACAAGAAGTTACATATTCACATGTGTAGTATGTATCTTTCACCACCTTTGGGAAGAGGAAGCATTCTGTCCGTTACTTCGGGCTTCCACTGCAATGCTGATGAGAACTGCATGCTTCTGGGGTATAATGCAGTGTTGAGTGGTAATCCTTCACTGATGTTTCGGTACAACGTGTCAGTCCCATCTTCAAAGGTCAGGAAGACTTCTTGACCCTTGAAGATGGGACCAATCTGTTGTCCCAAAATGTCAGTAAAGGATTACCACTCGGCACTGCATTATACCTCAGAAGACTGCAGCTCTCACGAAGCAATCTGTTTTTATTAGTTGGCTGAAGCAAACCTCCAGATATGTTGTTGTATGTTGTTTTGTCCTTGTCCTTGCTGTTGAGATGACAGTCTTTCTTTCATAATTGGTTCTCCTGTATCTCATGTGGCCAAGAGATTCAATTTTTAATGTTAAATATTGGTGTGAGATGGGACATTCCATCAATATATAAAATTGAATAATGACAAACAAAGGATGATCTTCATGTTAAAAGATTCATGATGGATGCGACATTCACTCAGTTTGCAGAACTAAATGTATCGAACAGTCTTTCTTGAGAAGCTACTAGTTGTTCAGCTACTCAGTATGGAACCCACTGGTTATGTGGTCTCCTCTGGCATATGTCTTGAGCCACAAGTCTCCCATCTATACCATATACCCTCTTTCTTTGAGATTGGTTTTAGAAATGTCCTTGTGCCTAAGTCTTTCCAAGTGGCCTTTTCCATTCAGGGTTACTGGCTAAAATTCTGTATGCATTTTTCATCTAGTCCAGGCATACAACACTTTGTCCATTTGTTCCTGTTTGTCTGTGATTGGATTATTCTAATATTTGGCGAAGAGCAAAATTGTACATCTTACTGTGCACTTATCTCCATCCTCCTATTACTTCCTCCCTCTTAGGTCCAGATGTGTCCTCAGGATCTCATTCCCAACTGATAGTCACAGTTTTATGCCAAAAGGTAGGAATTTGTATGAACACTTGACAAGAAGTCGTAGAGAAATGGAAGGAGATCAGCCACTTGGAAGACCAGGGACAAAGAATGTAAGATAGGTTTTAAGGAATTAGATTTTGAGGATGTGTGGTGGATTGATTTCATCAGGATCATATTTAATGATGGACTTTTTATTAGTGATGTTGAATTCTAGTAGCAGAAAGTTGGTTTAAGTATTTTTAAGATTTCTGACAATGTTGAATACCTCTCTTGAATTTTCTCATTCACTGATTAATTTAACTTTTGTCAGCCTAATGCAGCTGGAACTTAGGTGGTTGCACTGCCATGAAGACTAAGAAGTGAGCTTGCATAGTAATATCCAGTAGCATAAGTTGTGTCTCACATTTCTAAAATCAGTGTTGGGCTGTCTTAGGTGAGAGTGCACTTCATGTTTGCATAATGCTGAGGTTCTTTGAGTGGACTGAAGTGAAACCAGACAAACGTTTTTTACACCTGCACAGGTACATCACATTGGCCTTCAGAAAACTGGGGTTGGAAGTACCGCTTGAAGATGTTGAATCTGAGGAGATGCAGATGAATTTATTACAATGGAAACGAGTGGTGATTTTCTACACGTTGCGCTTGTTGTTAGCTCCACTAGTGGAAACCATCCTTTTGCTTGACAGGTTACTCTGTCTGAAAGAACTTGGTAAGAACAGACTCCATGTGGTGCCACCCAGGACAAGATATACATGTATCTGTTTTCAATTTCCAAACTGGGTCAAATGTAATTACACTTTCCATACGAGATGGGTGTGCATGTAATTCATAGTTCAGTCATTTGTATGAAAGTTTTAATGCCTGCTTTATGAAGAACATCTGCCCTTTTAGATTATTGGAACTCTTTGCTAGAAGTACAGCCCTCTCAGTCTAGTAGGTAAAATATTGTCAACATTGTTAATTTCTTTACCCAAATGTGATAAAGTAAGCGTGTCTGCTGATGTTGCTTTAGTAAAGCATAAAATTATTGAGGTCAGAATGTCCGTACCACCTCATAATGATGATAAGATAGACACTGCAGTTGCATAATATGGGCCAGTAGTCAGTTTCTCTACCCTGGACATTATTTATCTAAGTTTTGTACTAAAATCACGTTGTATGAAAAGCTTCTACCTTTAGAAAAAGGACTGTTGGTTCTGTTGCAATGACCTGTCTCAGTGTGTGTAGAGAAGCAGAACTGGCATCTTGGAGACTAGAGTTTCCTGAGATGTGATGCTGTGCTGTTGAGTGAGTACTTTCTGATGTTTGAAGGATCATAGTGCCTTCAGGGTCAAGCGGTCCGAGAAGAATGAACTTCTTGGACTGCTTGACTGCGAAGGTGAAGGCACTGTGATCCTACAAATGTCAGAAACTGTGTACCCAGTGACACAGCATAATATCCCAGAAGAGTTGAATCTTCAGCAACACTTCTGTGAGAACTTAAAATCTAGCAGCTTCTGGAACGTGTTTCAGTGTGAAACTTAGATGGGTAACATCCAGTGAAGTTCTAGGTGTCCTGCATGGTGAACACAAACAAAAGGTCTCCAAGACACCAAGCTAAGTTTGTTTCCCTCTCCCAGTGTTTACTGTTCAAGTTACAACTGATAGTAGAAATGACAACAAACAATTTATGACACAGGCCAGTGAGTAAGTGTCGAAGGTAAGTGTAATGAACGTGAGGAACAGGCCCATGATACATACACATTATACATTCAGTGTTAACAAACATAAAAGTCTGGACTTTTAGTGTGGTATAATCTAACATACTATTTAGGTGAAAACTGCAACAAATGTTAAGTAAGATGCACATTGTTTTACAAATAATATAACAGTTTTGCCAGGGCAGCTGTTTGGACTGAACTATAAAAACCAGCTTCCTGGAGGCAGGTGTATTTACCATTACTCCTTCATTTGAATTTTGTTTGGACTTTACTGACTGTGTGTTCTACCACTGCAATGGTGCATGCACACGGTCCAGCTGATTGAGTATTCTCTTTCGAATACTTGAACTGGTATGAGTTCAAATATGGCTGCCAGCCCCACAGTAGTGGGAAATTTCCAAATCCCTTTTGTTGTTGTTGTTGTTGTTGTTGTTGTTTTCTCTATATAACATTAAATTATATTTATAATAATTGCAGTTTTTCCTTCTGTTACAGGCATATGCAGTGCTCTGATCCCGCTGTTTGATCCAAGTTTATCCCCAAGAAACAGTATTCTGATTGGTAAGAAGTGATGTTAGCTAGTTGACTACAATGTGTCTAGTGTCATATATGAGTAAATTTAAATGGTTGACAAAATATGGTCTCAATATCTGTAATTTTTAATGGCTGCACTATAGTTTAATAAATAAGGTTTGTGAATAAATTCCATTTTGAGTGGGTCTTCATTGTCATTGTATGGCACATCCTCAATTTTCACGTGGGGAGGGTCTCTCTTAAAATGTTTTAGCAAGCAGTCACAGCTGATAAGGGATGATCTCTTGTATGGAAAATGTTTTTGAAGCAAACAGTGCCTCACCCTGTAAGATATGGTGAACCATCAGTAACACTGAAAGTGGAGAATTTCTTGGGCAAAACTTGGAAGAAATGTTTGTATCAAAATTAATCTTTGTGAAATAGGTTGTGGCATTGCGAGCTGGATGCGCAAGTAATTAGCTTAACTTATAGAGTTATGGGGCTTTGAATTAATGGTGATTAACATTTGGGTTCTATAATGTTGAATATATGTGACCCTGCTAAGAATACTGTGTACCTCATTTTGTCACATTAATGCTCACAGTATGAATTAACTGTCTGGTGATTTATTCTGCTGTCATGCAGGTATCCTTTATGGTGGCAACATCTCATTCCTTTGTCACCATTTTATGTGCAGTACTTTTATGTTATCATCAATTTAGCATTGAATTCAATAACTGGGTGTCAGACATACCAGTCATTTTTATCTTACATTTGTGTCCATCTACTAGAGTATAATGAACTTGTTATTTATTCTTTGCATATAGTACATAAATGGAGAGTTTTTCGGCATGTCTGTAAGTTTCATCTGAGAAAGTACTGAAAGAGTTTAAATTGGATTTGGTATTGGTAACCTTACATTAAATGTTGTTAGCGAAATTCGATTTTGGTTCCATTCAGACTAATGAAACCACAATTTCACACAAAGTTCAAATCATACTTACCCACTTCCTCAGAAATGGCACATCATATAAAGGTAAAAAATGCATGTCATGAAATTAGATATTATTTAAGTTCTATAGCTTTTATTTGAAATTCCCCCACCCCCCTTCCCAATATGGTGTATATTTAATGAAATATAATGCCAAATGTAAGTACTCCTCAGCACTAGAAATATGACTTATCATTAACAGTTTTATCACTTACTGTATTTCTTTCATGTGAATGTACAAATTGAAGATTTTATTTTTGTCACTTAACGATTTATAAAACATTCCTCCCCCACTATCAAACTTATTCCTGATGTCTGGCGCCTGGAATGTTAAGGAAGTAAGAGGAAGCTAATATATCGTCTTGATTAGTTCTGTCAGGTATTACTCTGTGTTACTGTACGGTACAAATTTTTAGCACTCTTGTCACAAGATGAATAGGAGACGCTTTAAGAAATAGAGGTATTTATATCTGCGTGAAGTAAACATTAGGAAAGTACAGGAATGCAAGTTCACAAATAACTCATTTGGCATACACATTTCCACCCTTGTTCTCTGAATGTACATGGCCTACTGACTATGAAGCTGTTGTTTGTTATGATAGATGAACACAGCGGTTGAGTTAGTTGTGCCGTAAGAGTAATGAACTCTTCCGTATGAATAAAATATCCAGCAAACAGGATGGTTATGTACAAACAGCAAAATGATTGTGGTGTGTTTGCTGTCTGTACATTTTAATTAAATGTGTAGTTTTATACATGTAGACTTACAAATTCAGGATGGTAGAAGCATTGTTTAATTATTAGCAGATGATAAGAGCCATCAGTGCCTTAATTTGTTTCTGTGTCATATAAGTTCAGAAATGTAGGTGTAACCATGATGCATGCCTAAACACAAGTCTGTATGTGAAGTGGTTAAAATTGTCTGACTTCACTGAAGATTGAAATGCCTTTACAAGTTTAGAAAAACCCTTCAGTATAATATTTACTGAATGGCCATTGACTGATTCTGTACATATTCCATTCATACAGATGGAGAAATTGTAAAATGCCCTGTACAAAGTCGCAGAGGTGTCTAAAAAGGGTACCTTCCCACCCCTGAGCCTCAGGGAGCCAGATTGTCTTTGAAAAGTTGGCATAAGATTGTTGTACATGCATTATAACTGCTTACTGTTCAAAGCAATGTTAATTACACTAGCATCTGTAATACTGTAATATGTATTGTAGGATAGACCTTTTTAATTAATACATTAACCAACTTATGCACTTAATAAAATGCATTCAACAGTAAGAGTAAGGGTGTAAGTTGATTAATGTATTAATTGTAAGAATATGCACAGTATGAATAAGGTTAAAAAGACTTTTTTTAAGGTAAATGCCACACTGTGTGATATATTATTAGTCTAAGCAGGACGCTTTCATTTGGGTGTCATTTTGTTATGTTGTTTCAGTGGGAGCCATTTATAAAACTAATCTCAAGGGTTCTGCTCTGGGATCATACACCAGGTAGTGGGCAATTTAACATATCGTGACATTTTGAAGGAATATAGCACAGTCTTCTAGGGTTTGGTGTTTTAGTCATTATTGTTAATCGGTAAAAAAAGGAACCACTAGAGTCTAGGCCATCATCATCGTGTTTTTTCTGTCAAAGTGTGTATCCAAACGTCATGCTTATGCAGTGATTTGATTTGATTGTGCACCAAGGAATTTGCGATCAATGGAACGGTCACCTGTTGATGCCCGAGTTTGAAACTTTCTCTCATCTGTGACGTGTGTTATGAAATCCGTACTTCGGAATGGTACACGATGTCTGCTAGTGTGAGGGCGGAAGTGCATGCAATACATTTTGCATAGCAATTGTTTGGTGCTTTCCTCCAGAGTACAATATTCTTCGAGTTGCGTGCCGGGAATACCGACTACCCGGGGTATACCTACTGTGCGGCAGGATACGTATGTTGTCAGCCCGTCTACTGCGCGGAATGGTACAAACTAGAAAACACAGAGCGTTTAGTACTAGCGAGGCAAATGGTAGTGCTGGTAATGCGGCTGAACGGCTTTTCTGCAGCGATGGCTAGAAGTGAAACGAACTACGAAGATCGTAAAATAAGGTCACTAACGTTGCCGCAGAGTACTGTTATCGAGCGCATTAACGAACAAAAGTGGTATTAATTGCACCTCGTTAGTCAGGTCAGGCCGATTGAGGTTAGTATATGTATGCTTTGCCCTGTGTTGTTAGTTTCCAGATGTGTACCACGCGTTTTTGCTGCTTTGCGCTGTGGGTTACGATGCTTGGAGAGAAAATACGGTGTAGCAAATTATGTGACGTGTATGTGTACTGGCCGTAAAAGAACGCTGATCATGTCGGTTACCGTAGCTGACAGAACCACTAGGAAGTGTAGTGTAGGTTTATTCCATGACCATAGTTGAGGCTGTAAGGATGGGGCAGGAATCGTGAAAGTTGAACAGTACGGATTTCGTTGGTAGTGCTTTCATGTCCTCGCGCATGATTTATAGACGGCACCACCAAACAGTCCAACCCTTAATGCCGTGGATCTTGGATCAATCAGTGCAGCCAAGGACCTTGTTATCCATGGATCATGGGTTCATCAATGCTACCCGATTTCCGTGTACGTTTGTGCGCTGGTTTGAATGTGTGGTTAGATCACGGATCGGAGCGCAGATGGCAATGGGCAGAGGATGTTAGTGGTTAGCATGTGCTGATGATGGTAATGGTACAGTATGTTTTCCGGTTGACGGGTTTGCATGCGACATTCCACAAGTGATTATTGATTACCAAGATGCTTATTAATC
The DNA here is from genome assembly GCA_013340265.1 of Coptotermes formosanus. NCBI lineage: Eukaryota > Metazoa > Arthropoda > Insecta > Blattodea > Rhinotermitidae > Coptotermes > Coptotermes formosanus. The sequence continues at coordinate 525,380 of BLKM01011323.1, read as the reverse complement.
ATCTGTATTAGAGAAGTAGCCGTATTCGGAATTGATGTCATATGTGTGGTGTGCGTGAACGTCAACGCCACAAGGGCGAGTGAATACCATATTGTAACTGCTGACAGGCAAAGCTTTTAGTTATGCATAATACATACCAGGTTTTGGAGGCCGGCAAGATGTGGAGGTTGAATAGGGAGAGAATTCCATGTTCCATTGTTATGTCGGTCCGTAGGTCCGATGGATGTTGAAACGCAATGGTGGCAGGTCGTAATTTATAATTTAAGTTGACGTATAGTTACGGTGTGAAATTTGAGGTAACCGGTAGAGGGGTGGTGACGACGATATCTTCTGGATTGTGACGCTTTACAGTTTGACAGTTGACAAATGTTTTCGTTGAACATGCCACTTTGACCTTGGGATTAAATAAGTGGCGATGGACGCAGCAAGTTCCTCCGAACGGTAGGCGCCTTCTAACTATACAGCGTCATATACCTAAGGACCGTAATGTTCAAGTACATTTGTGATTACCGAAACATTCAAAACTTCACCCATCTGGATACTGATTTTTGATACGAAGTTCTACAGATAAGTTTTTGCTCTCAGTTGCTGCTTGGTAATCTTGCTGGGTTTGTTGTCAAGGTATTTAACATAAAGAACTGTATGAACAGTTGGTACTTTGTGTGAATTCAATCAAATAAAGGACCTCTGTCTATTTACTAAATATTTAAAGGACCCTAAGCTAACAAATTATTACAAAACTCACTGCAAGATATTGTCAAATACTATTATAGTAACGAAAAGCTCTTATTATAACAAGGAGATCCTTACTTCTAACAACAAAATCAAAACTACCTGGAATAATGTAAAAAGAATAGCTGGTAGAAGGTATATTCATTAAGATATACGTACTTTGAATACTGATGGTAAATTAAGTAATAACCAAGAAATTATTTCTAATTCCCTTAATGATAATTTGCTGTCTGCAGTGGATAGAATTAATAATAAAATTTTGAACAATTTGCCATCAGATAGTAATACTAGCACTTCCACGGATTACTTATTACAAACCTTTAAGGACCCCTTCCCAAATATTAATTATAAGTACACATCCAAGAAAGAAATTGAAAATATTATCAAATCTTTAAAATCCTCAATCTCTCATGGCTGTGATGAAATTTCTACTAAAGTTTTAAAAAGCCAGCTCGTATTTCAGTAGTTCACCTTGAACATATCTTTGTAATAAGGCATTATCAACAAGGCTCTTTCCCTCTAGTGTTAATATTCTGTAGTAAAACCCATATTTAAAAACGGGGATAAGAATTCTGTGTCTAATTATAGGCCAATATTATTAACCCCCTTCTCAAAAATCTGTGAAGAAGTAATTCTGAGCGATAAAAAAATTTTGGTCAGTGAACAATTTGGTTTCAAAGTAAACTCCTGTGCCATCATGACTGCTTATAAACTATTAGATGAAATACTTAATGCCCTAAATAATACAGTGTAGGTGGTATGTTTTTTGTAACTTAGAAAAGGCTTTTGACTGCATGAATCACAAAATTTGGTATCCAAATTGAAATTCTATGGCATAACAGTTAAGTTTCACAAGTTAATAAAATCTTACGCAGCTGACAGATATCAAAAAGTTCAAATTGATTCCAGTATTTTTTGTAATACCACTTCATTGGATTGGGGGGGATTTCTCATGGTGTCTTTCAGGGATATTCTTGGACCTTCACTCCGTTTGATATATATCAAAGATTTACCTAAGATCTTAATTCATAACTCTTTACCCATCCTCTTTGCCAGTGATGCAAGCGTAAATTGTAACGAACTCTAATAATACTGACTTCCAACAGATATAAAGCTAATATTCGAACATCTAAGTACATGGTTTAAAGTAAATTTATTATCACCTCATTTTGATAAAACGAATTTGATTCACTTTAAAACACAAATACGAGAGGTCTAGATATAATTGCGGAATAGACAATAGACAGATTGGGAATATGTCTCACATCCAAGTTCCTTGGAATAACTATTGACAACACATTATATTGGAAAAAGCAGATAAATCAACTCCTACTGAAACTCAGTGCAGTGTGCTATGCTGTTAGAGTTCTAAAACTGTTTATGTCTCAAAAAGCACTGCTAATGGTCTACTATGCTTACTTTCACTCAATCATGAACTATAGCATCATTTTTGGGGGAATTCTCAATATAGTATTGATATATTTAGATTGCAAAAAAACTATTAGAATCATTACAGGTACCAAGAATAGAGTTTCTTGCAGAAATCTATTTAAATCACTAAATATTCTCCGTTTTCATTCTCAATATATTTTCTCATTATTATGTTTTTTGGTAATGAATAAGGATCTTTCCAAGGTAAATTCTGTCATCCACACTAGAGATGCTAGACAGAGTTTTAATCTGCATCTTACTACACCTAATTTATGACTGTATGAAAAAGGTACCTATTATATGGGCCTTAAGGTTTTTAACAGTCTTCCTGGTTATATAAAAGAGTCATTTCAAAATAGTAACAAATTTAAATTGGTTTTAAAGAATTTTATTTCCTCAGATTATTTTTATACATTGGAAGAATACTGCAGTCACAGTAGTATCTAAGATCTTGGTTGTTTATATATATTTTACTTTATTAATTATTGTAATGTACTTCTTAATGTTTTAATATGTATCAAGCTTAGTTTGTATGGAATTATTTTTATAATTTTATCATATAAACTAGTCATATTTACATCACTCCTTGTTTTAATTGTAGAGTATATTTAGATTTTTTCCATATTATTATATTCACGACATATTTCTGTTGTTTGATATGTATGATCGTATTATAATTTTAGTTGTGCATGGGTATTCTATGGTTTTTTCTCCCCCACTTGACTGTTGTAGTTTTATCACAACTGTATTGGTAAATAATCTTTTCTGACAATTTCTGTATCCCATGGTGCCATGTGGAACCCTCTATGGATCATCTGAATGTGAATAAAGAATGAATGAAAAGATAATAGGTGTGTCTGTGCGCGTGTGTGTGCACGCACGCACGCAAGAGAAGTGCGTGGGCGCGCACGCACACAAGAGAACTACTTGGCACAGGCTTTTTGAGGAAAGAGACTTTTAATGCAGGCTTGAATACTTTGAAACCATGACTTATATTTTTAATTGTAGATGCAAGGTTATTGAATAATTGGATGCACGTATATTGTACCCCTTTTTAATAGTGAGGTTAGTATCCAGCTTATGAATGTCATGTTTATGACTTGTGTTTAAATTGTATATGTTTGCATTTTCAATGAAATTTTTCCAAGTTTCCCAGAACAGGTGATAATAGGGTACGTATTCACTTGCAAGTGGATATGAATATGAAACTGCCAAAATAATTTTCTATAAAAGACTCTTTCTTGTGGATGTTAAGTACTTTATTACAGACTGTTAATTTTCCCCAGAAGATTAACCCATACAACATACTGAAGTGGAAATAAGTGAATTAAACAAATTTTAAAATCTTTGACATTCATTGTCCCAGTTGGCTTATGTTAATAAAATATATAAAAGATCAGTCAGATAGCCAACAAAGTATGTTTATTAAAGAACACCGGTTAAAATATAGCAACTAGTTTCAGCTTTTATCAGCCATCTTCAGGCTCAAAGTTCAAAAACGTATAAAAACTCTACATAAATAAGAATAGTGGAGGCCTTCTCTTTACAGTGTTATTGGCTAAGTCTGTATTACTACATATAAAATACACATTTAAAATGTTTAGTTAAAGTGTTGATAAGGAGTCTTGCGTAGTTAAATATTGTTGTCTTCTAGTAATTGCACTGTATGTAATTTATACTACCAAACATGCTTGGGTGGGTGTTTATGTTCTGCTTTCGAGTAGGATGGTATGGAATAACTTAATTGCCATCCTACTCAAAAGCAGAACATAAACACCTACCCACGCACGTTGGGTAGTATAAATTACATACAGTGCAATTACTACAAGACAACAACATTTAACTACACAAGACTCCTTATCAACATTTTAACTAAACATTTTATCTAATGTGTATTTTATATGTAGTAATACAGACTTAGCCAATAACACTGTAAAGTGAAGGCCTCCACTGTTCTTATTTATGTAGAGTTTTTATATGTTTTTGAACTTTGAGCCTGAAGATGGCTGATAAAAGCTGAAACTAGTGGCTCTATTTTAACCTGTGTTCTTTAATAAACATACTTTGTTGGCTATCTGACTGATTTTTTATATATTTTATTGAATTTTAAAATACTTTCTGCAGGCTGTAACTGTCCTCGTGGCAAAGCATAGTTGGGAGATAATACATTAAGTGTATTTCTTCCAGTTTAAGTTGTTATCAGTTCTTAGGCCAAGGACTGGATTTGTTTCTAGTTTCTTAGTTTATTGTTGTGACCTGTATTTAAGCTAATGCATGTCTTGTTTTGAGTGGCAGTGGGCAGGAAATGAAGATGGTTCTTAATCCCAGAAGATCACCAAACTGTCCACTATATAAATTAGCACCTATTATGTACATATATTAAGAAAGCCATTTTGCTGTGTGGTAACTGTTGTCTCATAAACATTCATGATAACACTTATAATGTTATTGATCTTGTTTGTAGCTCCAGATTTTGATCAAAGCACTTTATTTATTTAGGCGGTACATGTTCCAAAGTATTATACATATTTTTGTGTGTGTTCTGTGGTATTGGGCTTGATGTTCAGTCGTTGTAAATAGAAATCTCTTACTTGAGAGCTAATAACAATGCATATATCACAGTGCACTGTCAGAAATTAGTTTTTTAATTAAGTATGCATGGCAGAACTGTTTTAAAGAAAAAAGATCTATTTTAAGCACATCTTTATTTTATGTAGCAGTGTTACAGGCCCTGTGCAATAAGTGTTTTGAGAAAAGTGATATTCTGATACAAGTTTCTTGTAAGGTAGGATTATATTGGGCTGATTCAGACTAGACCGACAAAACTGAATCCATTTGAAAGTGTAGATCCCAGATGCTGAATTTAATTGGAAGACATACAGTAATCTCACGGATGAAGTGTGTACATGTAAGTGTGACTCCTAATCGTGCACTCCTTTTCATACCCTTTGCAGAGAATACATAAAAGGGTACTTGTGTATGATGTCTGGGAACTTGTAATAATGATTGGCTAATGATGGTCATCTGGGCTTATAGACCTTGCAGCATAGTGGGTGGGTTCTGACATTTTGGAGGAACGTGCCGCCTCCATCTTCAGGGTCACGAATTTGTTCAGGTGGACGCTGAAGTTATTGGAGGATGTTGCCATTATAGAGAGGTAGGTTCCAAGGATTTTGGCGAGAATTTTTGGAATCGTGGGTTCTTTCATGAAATATGCTATGTGAGGCAATAATGCCGTGATTCTTTCAGTGACAGTGAATTTTGTTTGTTCTCTTTTAGTGTATTTATTTATTTATTTATTGTTTATTTAACACAACTGTTTGTAGCCCTGGCTGTGTAGCCTTGAATGATGGGGTTGTTAGTGAAAACTGGGTTGGAGAGCATGTGGAACTGTTGATGTCCTAATTTGATGTACAGTCTGCTAAAGATTTCAGACTCGATGACTATCTTGTGGTTTCTGTGGTATTCCTTAGTCCTTACAGGCAAATTCCAGGCTAGTACTTCAATTTTGGCCGTGACCACTTCCTTCCACGTGCTTTCTAATTATTGTTACTAATTATTCTGTCATTTGACACTTTGTAGTCTTACTACATGATTGTTAAATGAACCATGCATAAAATTTATTTTTTATTTAAAAGGCGTAAAGAACAGGATTTAAATACTTTTTTTTGTGTATTAAACATTATTTATATGGGGACTGGTGGCATAATTGCTGACCAACTTCTTTATTTTTGAGTGAAATATTTATGCTTTATTCCTGTCTTTAAATTTAATATGGCAAGTTTTGTTTAATTATATAATTGTACCAAAGCATTACTTTGTTCCAGGTTTCAAGAATGATACATTATATTGGGCTTGTGCTTGCTGTCTCATTATTATGCATTGAGTTGTCAAGCACTGGGTTTGAACATGTAAGTACTCACATAGCTGTATGTGTTACCAGTGGACATGAGAATGTAGAAGTATGTGAGTTGCAACACTTTGCTAGGTGATTACTAGTGTTCAGAGGGGCATGCTGGTGCTACAGATATACTGTATTTAGGAAATATGCTTTTGTATCATACAGATAATAAACATCACCAGCATAATATTTTATTGAAGTTGAGTATATGCTGTAGGGTCTCAAGAGACATGTGTGGAGCAGTGGGGAAGATACTGTTGGAACATACAATTCAAATGTCAGACCTGTTGGTCTGGAGGAAGTGGAGTCACCGGACTATGGAACTCAACTCTGGACTTCCAAAAGCGGACAGGAGTTCATTAAATCTTCAAAAAATTCCAGTAAGAGAATGCTAATATATTAATATATAGAAGTCAGTGTGATGTATGTTGCTTGCAATGTTTGATTGCACTCACAGAGTACGCAGACCTTAGCAAACCCATTGAAATTACTTGTCACAGCGCTGTTCCAATGTAAAGTAGAGGGGGGAAGGAAAAGGGAGAAAGTGATAATAGATGGATGAATAAACAGAAAGAAAGAGGTAATAGTTTGAATGTAATGAGGCATGGGAAGAAAGGAAGTAAGGGAGGAGATATGAAATGAATGTTGCCTAAAGTATCCATGTCACCTGTGTAAGCACGTATTATTACAGTGTCATATTCATATTGCAATTTAAGCTTGATATTATAATTGAACTAGTCTGTAAATCTGTCCGGCTTCTTCTTGTGAGACTTACCAGTAGTTAAAATTTCGCCTGAGTGGGTTTCAAGCCCAGAGCAGGGTAAGTCCATTGGTAGGGTTGCTACCTTTATCCTCTGGACAGGCGTGATGTGGGATGGCATGTCCTCCATGCCTGATGAAGTGGTTATACCGTGGTGACTCGGTCGTCATTGCCTCATTTGTGGGAACAGGGTGTACCATGAGAAGGTGAGGATGACTTTCAGGTAGGAGATGCTATAGTATTATGCATCACTACCCCGTATGGCACGATACACTTGGACAGATCATAAGACAAATGCAGAGATTGTAAAGGAATTAAATATAACCCCAGTTTGGACAAAATACAGGAATACAAGAGAAATATTGAATACACCATGTAAATAGAATGCCCCATAACAGATTATCCAAGATACTGAAAAACTACACACCAAAAGGCAGAAGGACCCCAGGATGATCATTGAAGAGACTTCTCGATAAGCGAGACCAGAACGAGTCAACAAGTGGCCCAACTCCATGACAGCTTCATGATGATGATGATGATGATGACGACGACGACAACATCTAGTTTGTACAGAATAACATTATGACAGTCATTTTGGATATTGCCCATCATTGTGAGGTTTAAAACTGTGTTTTAGAAACTGGATGTGTTTTCATTATCAGGTATAGGGGTTCCTTGGTCACTGGGACCCTGAGAATTTGTTGCAGTCACTGGATACTGAAAGAAGTTTCGACAGTTTGAGGTTCTAGGCTTTTGTAGAGGTGCAGTTGAGGTGTTCGTCCTTCTGGGGTGTGACACCATGTCACTTCATGGTGCATGATCATTCAAAATGTTGGACCTACTCACCCAACAACACATTGTCACATCGCAGAAGACATGAATCCTCAAGAAGTCCTTGATGAAGGAGGCAGTAGGGCGTGATATTATGTAACCCAGTTTTAATGTAACATTAAATGAACAATCATTGCATTCTTTTATTCCTTTATGGTAGGAGTTGCAAGTTTTGACACAGGAACAAAGTGGAGAGTAGATGAGTAGAGGGATTTATTGTGTGTTGTTTGTGCGTAACACACGTACATATTACTGTGTTCTTAATTTTACCAATTATTTTTGTCATGCTCAGGTCATGTCTAATATTTGGGTTTCAAATTTTATCTCTTGTTGCTCATTTCTACTGCTTGAATATGCTTACATCCAAGATATCTTTGCTGGTTAAGAACACATTGTCTAAAGTAAGAGTCTTCTCCATCGTAAAGTCAATTGGGGCTGTTCTGTGAAGTGTCTTGTAAGTTGCAAGGCCTTTCAGGAATGCCAAAAATGTGGCTGAAGGAACCTGATGGGCCTGTGATGAGGTCAGCAAGGCAGTACTGCTTTCAAGCATAGACATAATCGTACCATTCACTGATCTGTCTTCAAGCAGTGTTGCAGGATGCTATTGTTACACATGTTCATTACATTTAGCTTTATAAATCTGGCAGCTGTCTTCCTGTCACTAAATGCTACTTCACTGGTCTTGTAAGTTACCTAATTTGAATTCAGTTATCACTTCTAGAATTCCTTTTGTCGTAGAATTTCTTATTTCCATTCTCTGCTTGATTATTTTTGCCTTTTACTTCCTGCTGGGGCTCAGATTATATCATGTGGCCATACGTCATCTTCCATTCACATTAAATGCCCAAACCATCTTAGTCGTTCCCTTTTCTCTCTGTTGTTCTTGCACACCCATCCTTTTATGTTCTATTATTTTGTATTCCACCTATTGATGATAATTTTGAACTTCACAAAAAATGCACTTGCATTGTATGTAATTTATTTCCCCCCCTGCTCATATGTGGTGTACGTTTCACGTCTGGAATGTATAACAGCCTACACTACCCCTTGCATTGTAACGTTTAGTCTTGTTGGATATATGCAGCCAAATATTTGTTCTGGTGCTGTGTTTCATAATTTTTATACTGGTACATTTTAAACAAGTAATCATTATTTTCCAGGTGTGCCACTGCTTCCAGTGTATGTTGTCTGTTCGTTTCAAAATGTCACGCTCATGTTTGAAAATATATGTGGCCTAAGGAAAAACTGGAAAGCATGGTTACAGATTTAAGTATTCGATGATAATTTGAAGTCAGGCATAAAAAACTTTGTGTAAATGGGAGAAAAGGTAGAAATTGTAGCAATTTTTGTGTCAGAATATTCTGAACTTTTGCTATTGGTATCTGAATTTTCAGTTACGTTATTCTAGCAAACAAGTGAATGGCTGAGTAGGTTGGATCACCCCTGTGGACTCTCAGTTAACAGTGAAGTTAGTATCAGTTGTGGTCAGGAAATGTCAGAACACAATGTTTTGTTGTTTCATTGTTCACATTTCCCTATAAGGCTTTGCTTTTCAACATAATGTAGTTTGCGATTATGAAATTTTCATGTTATACAGTTCGTGGTTTTAATTGCTCATTAACCTTTTAAAGCCTAGTGGTAACTTTAGATACCACCAGGTTTAACGTTAAAAAATTCTACATTGTGACCACATTGTGTTTATGTGTTTTGTACGGATCTCAGAACAAACAGCAACTTTTGCCTTATAAAACATTAAGAGACTGGTTTTTATAACCGAAGTGGAGAGTGTTTACAGCGCGGTACGCACTGAGTCCTTATATAAAACAGATACGCTTCGTTTTTAAAGGGTTAACTAGTGAATTTGTAATGCAGTTATCTTCTTCTACAACAGTGGTAACTCTGTGTGCCACCAGCTTTAACATTAAAATCTTCTCAATTTTGTTCACACAATGTCTGTGTTTAATGTGATTCCCAGAACATATGCATTATTTTCCCACACATAGTTAACTGAGTGGCCTTTGTAGTGGGGATTTGGTGTGTTCTCTTTGGGGTGGGAAATGGATGTTTAAATGTTGTTTAGAAAAATTTCATATTTCATATGGTTAATATGAAGTGATTTTGTCTTGTGTTGTTTGAAATATGGCATTCAGTCATCAGTTCAGATTTGAACTGTTTTGTGTAAAATTATCTTCCTTTGCGTAGACTCAGTAATGTGTATTTCCTTTGTAGGTTTCAGTGTTGTTGAAAGTTGGCCAGATGCTACAAAGAAACTTGGTCAACTTTCAGCTGTCAGTGTTGATGTGGATGGTAATATTGTAGTATTCCATCGTGGAGATCGCGTCTGGGACGGTAATACATTCCTTACAAACAATATGTACAACCAGCGAGCTTTGGGGCCCATCAGCCAGCCTACTGTTGTTGTGTTCAATGTGTCTACTGGGCTTGTATCTGATGAATGGGGCAGCAGCATGTGAGTACTTCTGAACACTGTGAACAGAAATCTGATAATGCATTTTCAGCTCCTGCTGATTGTGTTAAAGGTACAAGAGTTAAAAAATGTGCAGTGGTGTACAGGTGTGAAAAGTAGACCCAAGACAAGGGCACAAGAAATTGATGTGCAGTACAGTGCAAAAGTTCATGTTAATTGAATTTATAATTTTTATTTGGTAAATGTGTATGAAAGTGCACATTCAAATATGTACCATGATATCTAAAAATGATTATGTGCGTGATCTTCAAGTGTGTCTCATTATGGCTTTAAGCTTTGGGAAAAGAAGAAGAAGAAGTAGTAGTAGTAGTAGTAGTAGTGTGTGTGTGTGTGTGTGTGTGTGTGTGTAGAAAAAACATTTTGTTGATGTGGTTATCACAGAGGTATAATAAGAGTAATGTAGCACTCCTGATATCTTGGCATTATTTGAGATTTTCTTGAACTTACATAACCTCTTTACTCATATAACAGACTCCTTGTTATGGGCTGTCCTTTACAAAGAGATGTTCCTTCTGTATTTTTGTTTGTTCACGGTGCCTCGCATTGAACAGGCTCATACACATGTGCTGTGTTGTGGACCACTTGTACGTTAGATGCAGCAGTTGCTTGACACTTTGTACATGCTAGTGCCTGTACTTGCACTGGAACAGTAAAAGCTCCCTTCAGAATGCATAATGTTTCAGCTTGCCATGAAATTATTGGGTTTTGCAAGATTTGAGTTACGTAAAACAGTTCTGCAAGCCATATCGCGTGTTGAGTGAAGTTAATATGAGTTTCAAATCTCGGTATTAATTGGAGGTGATTGATGATTTTGTGGCCACTTATTTCACCTACGTAGTGCTTCATTATGCACCAAGGTGAGAGACCATTAGGGCTACCAAGAAACCTGTAGAGAAATAAATGTAAAGATGAGATGAAAAGTTGGATATAGTACGCTATCATTTTGCTTTTTGCTGTTGAAGGTGTTATAGCTGTGTATGAATATGATGCCACAAAAGAAACTTAAAAGTATTAAAAATTGTTTACACACAAGAACTAAAACATACAGTATGGAGTGTTTAGAAGACAGAAACTGTGAAGAGGGTTAAGTTACAGGTGGAACAAGTGTTAATCTCTACAGAGTTATACTTTTGGGGAGGAAACTTGAAAATCAGTGTCCCTTGCTCATGTGTGATATGTTTTTGTTCACGTCGATAATGCCTTCTAACAGTGCATAGAAGTTACTGGTGATAATTTGGAGACTAGATAATTGGTCTTTGTAGCTTCATGATATATTTGACTTTTGAAGTGAGATGTGGAGGCTGTTGATATGTGAAACTAATTTTCATGATCTCGGTCTAATTTGGCAATATCTGTGCAGGTTCTACCTTCCACATGGACTTACTGTGGATATAAACAACAATGTATGGGTAACAGATGTTGCTTTGCATCAGATATTCAAGTTCCATCAAGGAGGTGGGAAAGCACTTCTCACTCTTGGAGTTGCCTTCATGCCTGGCAATGATGATGACCACTTCTGCAAACCTACTGCTGTTGCTGTCATGTCTAATGGAGACTTCTTTGTATCTGATGGTTACTGCAACAGCAGAATTATGAAGTTCAATAAGAATGGCACTTTTCTCATGCAGTGGGGACGTAATTCAGTTGGTGGTAGAGTTTCCAACTTTACTTTCATGTGCTGTCAAAATGTGAACCCTGCTGTGTTTTATTTACATTACTTTTTCCTTTTTTGCACTAATCAGGTGGAGTGTGTGTTGTGATGAAATTTTTTCTTTGCACCCATGTACATACAACTTTCTTGTAACCGTCATTGGCACTACAGCCCACTTCATTCCTGGGCTGTCTGGCAAAGTTTTAGCAGATTTCCATGATTAGTGGCTGCCGACCAATTCCATTTCCCAACAGTTGTGCCATTGTGGTCTGCGTGTGGCTGTCATAGCTTTTGCCTTGCAGTCCCTAGTGTTGTGGACTCACCGTCAGTACACTTTTCTCTCACATAGGACTCACCGTCAGTACACTTTTCTCTCACAGTAGACACTTATATGTATGAATTACATATAGATCAGTGGTTCGCAGACTTCTGCTGCTGCCACCAACAGTGTCTCCAGATCCTCAGGTTAGATTTGGTGTATTTTTCAGTAATGCGTTATTCTTATGTTAGTTGATTTTCCTGTCTGGACCTTAAAAATTTGTATGGCCATGGTTCATTTATTGGTTTCATAGGCCTTCATGTTTAGTTTGTTTGACCTTTCTGGCCTGTGCCCACCCAGGCAAGGGCATAGAACGGTTTCTGAGTTAGGGGGGCGCTTGATGCTGATACCGCTGCTCTTATAATAGAATGATGTGAAAAACATCCATGTGGAATTAATTACATATAAAATTCAATGGTTGCTTTGGTAAATACAGTAGAACCCGGTTATAGTGACATCGGTTTATACGACGCCTTGCCTATAGTAAAATATTCTGTGCTACCAATTAATTCGTCACTGTTAAACCATAACATTACACTCCTCGGCTATAACAACACTCATTTATAATGACGCAAAATATTCAGTCCCTTTCATGATGTTGTAACCAAGTTCAACTGCATTTCATATAAAAAAGGGTTATGCTGGAGTTTTGAAGTGGAGTTGAATAAAATAGGAGGTGGTATGTGACTTAGTAGTATTCACATATTTCCACAGGTGGCAGCTCCGTGTTTTAAATTATGCCATCTGAAGGATAAATTTGTAACTGAATTCATTGTTTTAATGGAGGCAGGGGAAACAACGGTGTATGACAGATGAAGATGTAAAAGAAATGATTCCCTGTTGAATTCTATCTGGATGTTTGAGACAGTATGAAACCCGTAGCCAGTTTTTAATTTCAGTAACCATTTTATGGGAGGTTTCCATTCTTGGGAAATGGTGTCTAGGAATTGTCAGTCGTTAAGAATTGGATTGGTAGAGGTAAAAAAGTGTTTTAACTAATATAAAGTATTAAAAATGTGTAAGAAATACAGGTCACTGACATTTCAGATGAACATGGAGGCAGATGGCATGTTCCTCTGATACGACGGTGTCAGTATGCAATGCCGCATGGTGTCAGAACCCAAAAGATGAGGTTTAGTCACAATGTTCAGTAAGTTTTGCTGGGCTAAAGGATAGGAACCACAGAGTCTGCCCATGTCAGTAGTTCATTTGCCATAGGAGGCACAAATGAGGCCCTTGGGGGGGTTGGGGGCTGGTGGCTCGGTGTCCCAATGCTGTAATATGTTTGGAGTTACATTGTGCATGAGCTGATGGGGTTGTGTATAGAAGTTGCCCTTTTTGTGCCTTCTTTTGTATATATGTAGCATACGTGGTAATCTTCACATAATATTTACTCATGTCATACTTTAACCCTTTAAAGACGAAGCATATCTGTTTTATATAAGGACTCAGTGCGTACCGCACTGTAAACACTCTCCACTTTGGTTATAAAAACCAATCTCTTAGTGTTTTATAAGGCAAAAGTTGCTGTTCTGAGATCAGTACAAAACACATGAACTCAATGTGGGCACCACGTAGAATTTTTTAATGTTAAACCTGGTCGTATGTAAAGTTACTGCTAGGCTTTAAAAGGTTAATTAACATGGAACCATAGAAACTATTTTGTTCCTGATATCATTAAGTGCCAAAGTTATTCAGAAAAGTGGGGGCAGGTGTTCCTGGATAAGAAATCATGTTTGTAGTACTGAGCACCATTACAGAAGTAGCAGACGTAACTAGGTCATACTCTTTATGCTAGGAGGAAGAAACGGAAGTTGTTGGTAGTGCAGTTTGAGTAGTCAGCATTATTGCTGAGTTTTGTGCATGAAATCCGTTGTATATCAGCACCTGTTTTTGTGTATATAATAAACTTTGTAAAGAGTACCTTACCTCAGTAATTTCAAAAGCTGTGGAAAGACAGTCAAATTTACAGTAAGATATGAACGTTCATAGGGTAACAGTATACACTACACAGGGTTTCTGTCTAGGTGTGCAGTGAACTTCTTTTGGGCAAAGATGGACACTTCAGTATATCTCAAGCATACTTTACGCTGAGGTTTCTTTCTTCCAGTCTTGATTTTAGTTTTAAGGTACATATTTTAAAGGGAAACTGCAGCATATGTTATATGGCACATATTTCTGTGTACAGGTGTTAAGTCATCAGTCTATGGGTTTACTGTGCCTCATGCGCTGGCTTTGGCAGAAGATAAGGAGATGCTGTGTGTAGCAGACAGGGAAAATGGACGTATTCAGTGTTTCAACTGTCACAATGGTTCCTTCGTAGTACAGTTCCATTCATCTCAGATGGGCTCCCGCATATTCAGTGTGGCATACTCTCCAGCAAAAGGTACGGATGATTCTGATTGGTCTGTTTCTGTAAGAGCTCTCAAGAGATGTTCTTAATGGACAAAATAAAAGTTTTGATTTTTCTTTATTTATTATTTTTACCTAACTACATAGGACAGTTTCTCCTGTACAGAGGCGTTTGGCTGGGTTTTAAGTTTTACACTTGCATAGCAGCAGAAAAAGGGCTGTCATTAACTGGACAAAAGTAGAAAGTTTTGTTCACTTGCCTGGGCTGAGTTGAGGTATGTTAGGCAATGACATTTTTTAAGGAGACTCGCCCCCCCCCCCCCCTCCTTCCCTTCCAAAACTACAATCTGTCAGTTTAAACCTTACTGCTGTCTCCAGTCTTCTCATAGTGAGTTATTTTCAATGCATGAATTGCTTTTGTGGTGGAACTTGCACCTGCCATTTGTTCCCGTCATTGGTCTTTTTGTTGCTGTGCGTTGGTGTGAAAGTGTTGTGTTTCTGTGTTACTTGATCTCTTCAACATTAATTTAATACTGTACTATTTGCAGTTTGCAAATGTAATGTTCTCTGCATAAAAGAAGTGCCCCTTGATTGTGTATAGTCTGTGCTGATCACAGGTGATTTTGTCTGCTTACAGTAAACAGAAGCGATTGATTTATTACAATAAGTGTACATAGCTGTTCAAAGTTAGCACCAATACTGTACCTTGAATCAGATTATACCAGTCACCACAAAGGCTCACCAAACATCCACAGATTAAAAGAATAATGGTATGTGTCATACCAACAACTCACTAATGTATCTGTAGAGTGCCAGTGTTAGAGCATTGTCAGGCTTCCATTGTGGCTGTCAACAGACTGATGGTCTTCCAGGCTTTGACACTGTGGCAGGATTGTGGGCTCCCATCAACATTTAGGAAGATTGTGCTATCTCCATTTTCAGGATGGCAAAATTATGTTCAGGCAGATGATGAAGTGATTTAGAGAAGCAAGTGGGTTGATTACACAGGCAGAGTAAAAAAAATGTGACCAGTCACTTACAAAGGGGATATAAGATATGTTTGGACTAATAGGACTGAAACAGTAAATCCTTTAAAAAACAGGATAATGAATGGCTTTTTTCAGGGCCAGATGTGACAAATGTGAGTAGAGACTGTGTGAAAAAAATATGTATGGTCCTTTTCTGGGCTGTAGCAGATAGGAAGCAGATGAGAGGAGAAGGCATTATATAACTCATGCCATTATAATAAAAGGAAATGCAAACTGTACCGATGTAAATCTACATACATTTGAAGGATCTGTAAGTGTGTCACAGAGACAATAGGATGTGGAACAAGCCATAAATACACAAATATGCACAATTTTACAGTGTAAAATACTATAAACATTTTATAAAACAGTGTTATAGATATTTTGACAGATAAAAAAATACATCTACAGGTTAAAAGGAGTGTATATTTAAGTATTTTCATTATGGTACTTTCAGTTTTTCCCTTTCATTCTTGAGGATGTCAGACTGTGTGGTAAGCTGTTGAAAATTTCGATGCCAGCATAGAATGTACGTTTTTGAAAACGCGATAGTGTGGCATTTGGTCTACGCAGATGGTGTTTATCCCTTGTATTAATATTGTGTATAGATGAATTTGTTTAAAAATTTTCTTGGTTACTGATAATGAAGTTCATTAACCTTTTAAAGCCTAGCAGTAACTTTACATAAGAGCAGGTTTAACATTAAAACATTCTACGTGGTGCCCACACTGCCTTTATGTGTTTTGTACGGATCTCAGAACAAACAGCAACTTTGCCTTATAAACCATTAAGAGATTAGTTTTTATAACTGAAGTGGAGAGTGTTTACAGCGCGGTACACACTGAGTCCTTATGTAAAACAGATATGCTTCTTCTTTAAAGGGTTAATGAAAGTATATGTTGGCATGGAACAGGCCGAATCTCTGATTGGTTAAATAGACTTCTGCATGAAGTTCTGGCTTGTGCACCAGCCATAATTCTGACTATTTTCATTTGTAAAGGACAAAGCTTCCCACTGTTGCAAGAGTTACACCAAAAATTATTCCATATTTTATGACAGAATGAAAGTATGCATAGTAAATCGATTGAGAGTGCTAATGTTACTGACATGGACCATCAACCTAATGACATAACATGCTCCGCTTAACTTGGGCATCATTTGTTGAATATGGTTCATCCACTTTAGGTGGTTATCAATCTGTAAACCACAAAATGTTGTATTTACAGTCTTTTCTGTATGCTTTTCTTTATAACCAATGCATAATGCAGACTGTGATGAATTATTTGTTATAAATTTCATTATGTCTGTTTTATCTAGATTTAGGGCTAACTTATTAGCAGCAAACCATTCATTCATATGAGAGAACTAAAGTTCAACAGTGAACGAAATCTTTGAAATTTCTGCTTGAAATTGTGGCACTAGTGTCATCAGCAAATAATATTGTTTCTGATACAGAATTTATTCTCAGGGCGTGTGTGTGTGTGTGTGTGTGTGTGTGTATATATATATATATATGTATATATATGTGTGTGTATATATATCTATATATATATATATATATTATGAACATTAGAGGCTCTGAAATTGATCCTTGGGGAACTCCATGTTTCAATGTACCCCAGTCAGATAGCAGCAAATAATATTGTTTCTGATACAGAATTTATTCTCAGGGTGTGTGTGTGTGTGTGTATATATATATATTATGAACATTAGAGGCTCTGAAATTGATCCTTGGGGAACTCCATGTTTCAATGTACCCCAGTCAGATAGCAGCAAATAATATTATTTCTGATACAGAATTTATTCTCATGGTATGTGTATGTATATATATATATATTATGAACATCAGAGGCTCTGAGATTGATCCTTGGGGAACTCCATGTTTCAGTGTACCCCAGTCAGATAGAAAACTTTTAGTTGTATTCGGTGATTTTACTTCAACTTTTTTAGTAAAGTGTGGAGGCTGATGGTGGATAGTTGTGATACAGTCTGTTCCAAACAGAGGTACCCATTTTTGACCCAAAATGTGGTTGCTTTCTTGCCACTATCACAGTATAAGTTGCTAAAATATTAAAAAAGGATTAGTGCCTAGATTTGGAAATTAAAATTCAGTCATACAGTTTAAATAATTGGGATTGAAGGTTTGAATCGTGCAAAAATTCTACTGCAGTACTTGTGCATTGTTTTAATAGCCATGGCTACCATGCATGTTGCAAAGAGTATGGAGTGAATTTTGTAATGTTTTGGGGCATTGTCTGTTAGGTTCACGGTAGTAAACAGAAGTAGAAATTATATGTTATCACTCTGTTTTTATAGGTGGGGTCTTGCTTGTTGTTAATGGTCCTGAATTCACTGGCAGTGGATTTGTGAGTGGGTTTGTCATAAGTCTGGTTAGTAAGCAACTGATAGAAGCTTTCAGTCCAAACGGACAGGGATTCAGCAGCCCCCATGATGTCGCTGTTAGCACAGATGGCAGTCAAGCATATGTAGTAGAGCTTGACTCCAGTAAAGTGTGGAAGTTTGTAAAAGGTAAGCAAGTAAACCAAATCCTCCTCATTTTGCAGGGTTGTATTCATAATAATTTTCTTCTGAACTTGTAACTGAAATAATTTCTGTGGGCTCATATGCTGCATTAATTATCATGGGTGTAGAGAAGGTGCACTCGTACATAAGAAATGTAAATCACAGAATCATTCTGTGTTAAGCACATTACTTCATTTCCCTGAAATGCATATCTTAGCTGGAATAAGAGACAGGATTGGTATTAATTTTTGAGACTGTGTGATTTTAATGTCACAGTCAAGTGGGTAGCATCAGCTTCTTACAAATCTTCTCTCAGAGACTGGCTATGCCAGCAGATTTCTTGGAATGCGAAAGAGCAGTGCTACATCCTTAGTGACAGCATGGAATGAGACATGTGTCAGTTCATTACATCTGACATGTTTAGTAAACTAAATGTAATAATCAGAGTGCATATTGTGTTGCAGGGTTTGTCAACAAGACCAGCATTCCACAAGGGACCACTGCAAATACCAGTACACCCACCATTAAGCCTGTTGTCCCACAGCATGGTAATGCTTTTACTTTAATGTACTTGAAACAGTTTTCATAACATTTTGTATATTTTTGCCTTAATGTATGATACCTGAGAAGAGCACCAGTAGTCCCCTGCGTTAAGCATGTCTTGTTAGTTGCCAGTTTTGAAAGATGTGCATGCTTATTTTCAAACGTCACTGATAATAAATTATTTAAAGCAAGAAACTGATACAAGAACTCTGGATGTTTGTTCTTAAAGGTTTAAATTAACTTCATATACTTTATTATATTTTCACTGTGTTTCAGGCCAGAGTAAACTGCACGTAGTTGGCATGCCTGTAGGCAGCAATGCTGCCAGTACTGTTGCAACCACAGTAGGAATTGTGGTTGGTGTAGTGGTACTGACAGTAATTGTAATACTTGCTGCGATCATGATGAGGAGGAGAGGTGGGTCACATGCATTTGGCACTGATGATTTGGAGTACAGTAAACTGGTGGAATAAATTGTTCTTTTATTATATTTTATTTTTATTTGGTTTCTTTCCTTCCATTCCAATACTCATGGACTCGTTTTATTTTGATCACCTCGCTGTAGCACACAGTAAATGTACAACATTTTTAAATTTGTAGGGTGTAACTGATTGCATAACCCAGAAAGATAACAATGTGGTAATGATTTTAGTTTAAACTTCACCATTTGTTTGCATTCATCCCATCCCATACTTTTTTATTTCCAACCTCACGTCTACCAGTTACTAATTAATTTGCAAAAAAAAAAACAAACAAGAAGAAGATGAAGGAAGACAGTTTTGTGCCAGAGGATTTAAAACTCCCACTGTGAGTTGTTTCCATATATGAACTACAATGAACTACAAGAAGAGTTGTGAAAGAATATAAAAATATGTAAGTAGCAAACCCTCAGTATGTTATCATGACATGGCTGGAAATTCTTAGGTGGTGGCCGATGTCATATGTCAGTGATCCTGTATGGCAGAGTTGTTAGAAGCTTTCTTACATGTGACGACAGAGTTATTTACTGTGACAGTAATTTACTTGCATGTACTGAACATTGTGTTGTGTAGCATCTCTTTGAACTCTTTTAACAGTATGTGAATTATTCCACAAACTTGAGTGTTGACATCCTGCGTGAACTGACAAGAAGATTATGCTGTGCTTGTCGTTTTTGTGTTTGATATATATGATGTAACCTAATAGACTGGAGTAACAGTCATGCTGTAGGCATGAAGAAAGTAAGTGGGGTTAGGATTAGGTTGTGTAACCTACAGGATAGAAACATTGCTGTTGTTGATTCTGAGTTATGTGATGCATTATATGAAATGTGGTTGTTGCATGTGACATTTTAGACATGATCTACATCTTTAGCCGGTTTTTTTGCCGGGAAGTAACCGACATATTTTGTTGTTGGCACACCTTTATCATTTCATTGTCAGTACATGGACATTCTTTGATCAGTACAACCGAGCAAGCTTGCTCAAGCGGTGATAATTGTGACCTGTATGTGGAAGGTGCCAAGCAGAATTTTGGATGGAACAGTGTCTGTCCTAATGGAGGTTCTGCATTTGCAATGTTTTTAGTGATATAAATGTGTAAATAATGTTCTGATGTCTGTTAAGGTACAGGTAGTGTCTTCCTGTCTAAAGTTTTCATGCTTGGGCTAATGGCACAGGACATTTTGTTTTATACATAGTGAAATCATCTGTGGGCCTGGGGGGGGGGGGGGGGGGCCCAAAAAGTTGAATCTGCACTATGACTTCAGTAGGAAATAAGGTTAGGTCATCTGGTCTGAAAAACAGCAGTACAGAAGCTGAAAGAAGAGAGGTATGTCAAAAGAATGCTGAGCCATCAGACAAAGTGGCCATGGTCTGCTTGCCTTTTAGCCACCACATCAATCGGTCAATCAGAGTGCATGATTTGTGGCATAGAACTCAAAGTATCAGTACCAGATCTCTTTCAGTCACTTCACAAACATCGACCCCGTAACATATTCACTACACTGAAGAAAGGAAACAGTATTAGCTATAAACTGCCATGAAAACATGAGGACTGGTACCAGGTGATATGTTTGGAGTCATACACAACAATAACAAGATAGGCAATGTACATACAGTGTAACATCGTGGCACATTTCCTTAATCATTGTTGCCATGAGAATGCAACAGTGCATTCTCTTTAGTACTACTGAGGTGCAGAATATTTTATACTAATACCATTTGGCTTGAAGAAATTGATTATGTGGAGATCATATGTTGCTATGAACAGTATAAACATATCTAGGATTTGGACTGTCATCTATAAGGATTATGTTTGCACCTCAAGGTGAACACAATTTGCTTCTGTTAGAGAGAACATTGACCAATTGCTCTTTCTAAAAGAAGCATACTGCGTACTGTGTTAGATACGAACTGTTCATTTTACATTGCTGTGCTGCATGTTGCTGTCAAGAGTAAAACATACTTATGTCTGTATGTCAAGTGCCTAATGTTTTTGTCCAATTTTAATCAAATCTGGAATTTCTTGACAGATATTTGTAGAAGTCCCCAGTATCAAATTGGACGAAGATCCATCTGGTTGGAGCCAAGTTAATACATCAAATAGGCAGACATGACAAAGCTAATAAGTGCTTTTTGCATGTATGGAAACACACCTAATAAAACAATATCTTTACACTATATCTCAGTGCACGGTTGTGCCATTTTGAGACATACAGCAAGCCTGAATGTCCTGTAGTGGCAGCTTCCAAAGGGTCAGCAGGAAAGCCAGGTTGACAGTGGACATGTTGAAAGAATGTGATGTGATCTGTGGATCTAACATTCCCTGATATGTTTTGTAGGTTTATCTTAGTGTGTGTACCAGAATAATCCAAGAAGTGTGCAGCTACTGCAAATGAACACTGAAAGTGCCACCAACAGCAAGTTTATACTTTCATGTTTTTCTTACATGTTTTCTTACAACATGGTCAAGAGGACTGTCTTATGTTAGTGAGGTATAAAATACAAATTTGGGTATGGTTTTAAATGGGTCGCGTGTACCTTCTGGTTGTTTTAGCTGCAGCAATTGGGAGTTCGCTGTAATGTACACTATATCAATGGCAGGTCAGTTCCCCACCCCCATATCAGCAGCAGGTCGGTTCCCCAAGGCCCTGCATAATTTGACCATAAGCACACCACTGTTCTGATAGCATAGAATATAATGGGTTTGAGCCCTTAAAGGCCTGATGCACATAGGCCTTTTTCAACAGGTCCTTTGTGCCCCCTAAAATACAAATGCTCTCTTAGAGTGTTGTGGTTCAATATAAGGCCACAAACACTCTAAGTTATACATAGCAGAAAAGTATATTGAGTACAGGGGCCAGCCCAAAACCATATTGGCTGAACCCTCCCTTGCTTAATACCTGTAGTTTCCCTTTATGGAGCCCCTGCAAAAAGAAATGATCCGCTTCCAGAGCCTTCTGGTATGCGTCTGTACAAGTCCTCAGTATGGGAGGCCTCCCTCAAGGTTCCCCTCACGGACCCTCCATAAGAGAGAGATGCTCCCCTTCCAGAGGCTTCCGTGACATGTTTCTCAGTGTCCCCAGAAAAGAAACCCCCCTCCAGGTTTCCCTTAATGGAGCCCCTACATAGAGAAAGATATTGCATTTCCAGAGCCCTCTTTGCATATCTCTCAAAAGTCCCCAGGAGAGGAGCCACCCCACCCCTTTCCAGGTTCCCCTTGTGGAGCCCCTACATGAAGAAAGATCTACCATCACCGCACTCTTCTGATACAACTGCCAGTTGATTAATGCCATTGTCCTCTTGAAACTAACAACTGAATGTTGTGCACTTCAGCAGTTAGGATAACAGGATAGAGGGTAGCTGTTCTGTTTCATCACTCCATGTCTTCATCATCCTGAGTACTGTGATGCGACTGGTGAGCACGCTTGTATCTTTGTCAAAGACTATGCACATGTATATTGTATGGAGGTGTGTGCTTCCATGTATATTTATCCTTTTGTGTGTAGTCCAGCACATAGAAAATCAGAACAAAAATGCAACAAAAGACTGCAGTATGAATAACGTGATGTAGAGATGTCTTGATCTGTGGTTTTGGTTTATGACGTTATATCATCTGGTACGTGCTTACCAACATTTCGGAGGAACATGCTGCCTTTAGAGAGCAGACTGCCAAAATTATACTGCAGCATTATTATCCTTATGAATGTCTGTTTTAATGCTGAGACACAATTCCTTATTTGTATTTGATAATCATTTATATATTTTTAAATTTTATGCACCAAAGTAAAAGCTGTAGTTTGTAGGTAATCTAAGGCGACCAGGTCACTGAAAGTTGGCTGACTGCCTTCCTAAGTTTATGAGTGAATGTGCTTAGAACATTCAAGGGTGTATTTTGAGCATGAGAGGAAGAGCTGTACATATTACAGAATGATATGCAGGAAAAACTATTTTGAGACCAAGTTTACTTAACAAGGAACAAGGAAGATCAAACGCTACAGCAGTAGCACTGTTGATCTGTATTTATGAGTGTTAAATGTAGGTTTGCTAATTTTATTTCAGTTACATAATGAAGTTTTGAGTATGAACCTGGATGCTTCCCTTCATACTATGTCGTGAAGATTTTTGTGTGAATGCGTAACAGACTTCTGGGTTTCCATGATAGAATTTCTCGACTAGTTGAGACAGCTTCTCAAGGATTCTCCATAGAGTTAGTAAATGGATGTGGATGCTTAGTATGTTTATTCCACTGGAGACAGACATTTGTTTGTTTATTTACAAGTGCCTACACGTATTCATGCATGAAAAGAGTCGCAGCTCAAAATCAACTAATTGCTGATGTCTATGTTTCTGACAACAGTCACTTGTTAAGGTGAGATGTCGTGCTTCGTAGTTTGGTGTCAAGGTACTAACACTTTTATGGAGGAAAATTCTGTATCACTCTTCACAGTAGAGTGTTATTCATTTACCATGAAGATTAAGGCAATAGGTTCCTTTTCAAACATCAGTATGTATCCACCAAACTACTCATATATATTGCCACATCTCAGAAACCTGCATTCTCAATACTTACTGCTGTAAGAATTTCAAATCTGATGTGCTGTGTTAAGATAAGTTGCTTAGAGGAATAGTTTTACAGCAAATAAAACTGAAAATACCTGCATAATTCAGTACTGTCATACCTCTTTCATCCAGGATTCCATGCTATGGAGATGCCGAAGTGGGTAATGTCCTTGAGATAGGATGAGACGTTGAATACAGGTAAGCAGAGTTGTGAGGTGTGTTGAATCAGTAATACAGAACCCAGCTCCTGGTTTTGCTATGACACTAACCATAACAAATTTGTGTCTGTGTATAGATTAAGTCCTTATGATTATGGTAGCTAAGAAGAATGTGGATGCTGAATCTTTAAGTAAGAATGAGAAATATGGTTGTTGTGAGGTGTGAACTGATATGCTTATGCACTTGATTTATCTTCATTTGAAACCAGAAAATGTCTGGTACTAGAATCAAAAGGTCCACAACCATCGTAGTGTGATCACAGAAAGAATTTCTATGGATAAGGGGAATGACTGTGCTTAAAAACCCCCATTTTTTTCCACATTTGTATTCCACTCCAGCCTCCTTTGCTCTGTAGTAAGCAACAAAAAGCACTTGATACTAGCGAAGGTAAGAGCTACCAACCTTCCCATCATGGGCTGGCTAGACTATTGGAGGGGAACATAAGGAATTATCTGGTGAGGGAAGGGTAATAGCTTGAGGTAGATGTGGAAAGGGTCAGTCACATTGGTTACAATCCTGAGCCTACTCAATCCATCTTGCATCATCACAACCTGTTTCCCTAAGGGTTACCAGAATGTTAAACAGCTTAATGGTGAATAAGCCAACAATTCGAGAGCCATCTCTGCCCTCGTCAGGGAACTGACTACCTGTTTTCATTATGATGTGCCTATCCGCTATAGCTGGTGGCAAGACAGGTGGTGGTATTGGGTGGAGTCAAGTACCTTTTCTGCTGCGTCCCAACAGAGCAGGTATACAAAGGGAATGTCCCTGTGTTGTCTGGTTGGTGTCTAGTGATCCACCATAGTTTAAATGACATGTATTACATAATCTGTCATACTGCAAATCTTGATTAGAGAAGGAGATACCAGAGTTTCTGTAAGGATGGCTTTAAAAGTATGTGAAATGTGCTTACATGCAAGGACCTTCTCTCCTACAAGAGTTATACTCAAGTGAAACATGCATGTAGTGGATGAAAGTTGTGCCTATTCTAAAAGGCAACAATGTAGCACAGTGAGGATGTTCACAGTTTTATACCAATAATTGTAGGGAAGTATGTGTAAAGTAATAATAGATATGTAAGGAGTTCTTTTACAAAATAATGTGATCATTAATTTAAGATACAGAAATAGAGACTATTGAATGTTTATGGCAAATGTACTGACAACATTCATAGTATTAGTATGCACCAAATACTGCTGTGCATGGGTATGTCTTATTTGTAGCATTGGTATGTATGAAACACAGCTATCTGCTGATCTGTTTTATTCATCATCTATCACATCACAGAGACTTCACTTTTCCAGCAATTCAGAATTTGAGAACTAAAGACAATATAGAAAATCAGAGGTTTTTATTGTGGCAGGATTCATGATCTGGATTATGGCACTGTGTAGTCTGGTGAGTTTGTAAGATGTCCAGGAACAATATCTTCATCTTCAGGATAACATCTTCAGGAAGTCAGCAGCTCTCAAAGATGTAGTCACTATGTTTCTCCAAAAAATTGGTACCAATCTACGTGGCTACATATTTCATAACACAGAAT
Source organism: Coptotermes formosanus (assembly GCA_013340265.1). Classification (NCBI taxonomy): domain Eukaryota; kingdom Metazoa; phylum Arthropoda; class Insecta; order Blattodea; family Rhinotermitidae; genus Coptotermes; species Coptotermes formosanus. The sequence continues at coordinate 500,017 of BLKM01011323.1, read as the reverse complement.
GCCGCAATATTACTGTACAAAGACTTCTCAAAAAAGTGGAAAGAAAAAGCATTCTCTTGTAAAGTGGTCACAGATCATGAGATAATGAAACAGTGTGATACAGCAGTGAAGAGGACTGTTACAAGCCGAAGTACTAGAGAAAAGAAAACAGTTGGTAGATTGAGTTGCTGCTAGGCTGACAATTTTCATTCCTTCTGTCTCTCTCTCAAGTGCATGAATGTCTTAAATAATTAATTAACTCTATGGAGCAGAGTACTTGAGAAGCTAATGGTTGCTGAGCTAGTCAAGAAATTCTGAGCATTTTATAGAACTCGAGTGTTCATTACCATGTTTAGAAGAGCCCTGAAGTTGTCCCTACCTTGAGCCAAATGAATCCAATCAGTTTCGTTATGGCACCCCATGTATGCCTGTGTACTCTGGTTGGTCTTTTCTTCAAATTTTTTGACTAATACTGTGTATGCATTTCTTTTCTCACCTGTGAGTGCTAGCTGCTTTGCCCAGCTCATCCCCCTTGATTTCTTCCTCCTAATGATGTTTGACAAGGAGTATATTTTATCAACCTCATCATTACGTACTGTTACTTACCTCCAGCCATATAGGTGCAAATATTCTCCTAGCACTTTGTTCTCAGACACCCTCAGTTTGTGTTCTTCCTGTAATGTGAGATACCTAGTTTCACACCCATACAAAACAGTGGGCAAAATTGTAGTTCTGTATATTTTATTGTCTGTGGTTTTAGGTAGCAGAGTGGAAGACAAGAGACCAATGGTGAAATGTTATTCAGAGTTGTATTGTTTTGTAACAGGGTCCAGCAGCCAGAATAAGAGGTGGGACTTTCCTATCTCTCAGATGGGGGGCTTCAAACTGGATCGGCATCAAGGATTTGAGAAAGTGAGCACAGAAGAGAGTGATGATGAGGGCACCAGCAATACTGTGGACTACAGACAACAGCCCTTGCAGTTTGCATAGTAACATTGTGGTGATATACCTATGTATTCTCAAAATCCAACTTTCATACTCGTTCAAGCACATATTATTTTAATTTGTTTGTAACAAATGGTACCAAAGATATTCTACACGGAGCAAGTTGGCTCAAGCAGTTACACATGTGACTTATATTCTGGTCGTTCCTGGTTTGAATCCTGGGTGAGACACCTATACCCTGAGGTTTATCCCCACCTTGTTGAAGGCATGTTATAGCCGAATGAGGTAGCTCATGTGCACCAGTGAACTTGAAAGCTATGCAGGTTGCAGCCTAGCTGCTGGTAGAGCCACCCATGCTGAACTGGATTGGTTTTGAGTGAGGTGCCAAACAAAGAGAGTGGAGAGGGAGACCCTGGCCTTCCAGGTTGAGAGTTGAGCATGGGGCTGACATCCTCACCTTGTGTAGTCTTGGTTATCTCAAATGCCCAGCAGCAGGGAGGCCATGGTCTGAAAATTGGCTGAAGCAACATAAAAAAGGCGGAGGAGGAGAAAGACTAAAAAGAAGAAGAACTGATTGTTCTACATCTGAATTTCTTTCAAAGAGGTATTTCACATTTTATAAAACTTCCTTTAAGGGGTTAACTGAGTCTTCTTCAGTCATTCTTAATCAAATTGATTATTACCTTACAGTCAAACTCCAAATCATGAAGAATCAAAGCAGCAGGAAAGATCCAATTTACAGTGGTACCTTATACATGGAAAGGATATATTCTACATATCTGAGATGAATGTCCTGATTTAAGTTCTTGCTTTTTCTTGGACTTCAAACATGAATGTTGGAGTGAGCATATTAATTCATTCTTCTAATGGGGCTTTTCTATTGTGGTTCTACTAATATATGTTGAACTTTTACACATGCCCACAGAAGGGTCTGTATGTGACTTATGTACAATTATGAACAATTGAGATTTTAATTGATAATTCAACACAGAATGGTTTGATGATGTTAAGTCTGTTTGATGGTTAATTTATAAACTGACTTTAAATGAGCAACAAGCACTGCCTTTTGACTGAGGCTAATTCAGAACTCGTAATTAACCAACATCAAAGTGCGCTGGACAATTGGCAACACCTCGGGTTCAGTTACAAACACAGCAAGGGTGTTTATGTTTGCTAGTGTATCCATACTGTCTGTGGTGCATACTCAGCCTCCTATCCTATGGGTACTGAGAATAAGGGAGCCACAGCATGAAGCTAACCACTCATTTCCATCTAATGCCAACATTAAGATTTGCCGAGGTACCTTCATTCCACCCGCACACCTTCATAACATGGTGTTTGAGCATAAGGATATATATACATCAGTGCTGCAGAAACTCCTTTAGTCTGAAGCGCCCTTCACGTCAATAAGGAAGGTTAAGGCCCCAGCCTACAAGAGTGATATGAAATGTGATTTCACAACTTAAAAGAACAATTTCTAACAAAACCTTAATGATACAGATGAAGTGCTTTTTCTACTAAATTGTATGCTTGTAATTTCATGCTACCTTTTAGGTTAAAATTAATGCAACATCTCTGTTATTGGCTTCCCTTCTCCCCACCAGCCCTTGGTAAAAGCTTCGTGGCTCTGTAGAGGGCCCCAGCTTCCATTTTGAGAAACAGTGATCTTATCTATAAGCCTTGCAGTAAATTCTTGAAGTAAGAAATAAATATTTGTACAAACAGGATATGAAAGGAGTAAGAATATACAGAGATATAGAATACTTTTTCACATGGACAGAAGATAAATGAGAGGAAAATAAAAAATGTAATTCAAAAAGTGAGAGTTGTCCAGAGCTGTCATCTGCTTGAAAGTTGGTGGAATCATGCATCTTTTCATAACTCAGTTGTTAGTGGAATGCCAGTTTTGGCAGGCATTTGCTTTCCACTCTGTCCAATTCTGTTGATATCCTTATCTTTTCAAGTATATTTGGAACTTCTGTTGCTCCTCTGATGATAGAATTTCTTTGGTGGTCTAATTCTGCTGAATCCTAGTGGTGGTCTTAAAATAAAACCATTGTGATACATCTAATTTGCAAGATTTATTTCAGTTGATAATCCAAATTTCACTGTCATAATTGGGTATTGCTCTTGATGTGATGTTACATAGGCATAATTTTGTATCACTTGATATTTTTGTTACAAGATTTATTTTAATTTAATACCCTTTATTTTGTATCTTTGTAACCATATTAGTATCTTCAGTTTCAATGTCACCTTTACTAAGTAAATATCATATATTTGTTCTGTTTCTTTCCTTTCTGTGTTTCTGCTCCTTAACTATTCCCTCCATATGTTCCCATTACATCAGTTTTTGTATAGTTGTTGATGTTATGTAGACCCCCAGTATGTAAATCTGAACATGTGGCTTATTTGTGTTATATGCAAATCTAGCATTGTTTCTGTTCTTCAGTTCAGGTAGAGAAATGAAAGCAAACACAGTTGAGATAGTCATCGAGGAAACAGGACCAAGTGCAAGATACACATTTTAGACACTGAATTGTCAGACTGTACTAACTCGTTCTGATTTGTAAAGTACACCAGGCCTGCCTCAATTGCAGGTCTGCATATCATGGTTTCACTTATTTGCAGATCAATTGTTGTGACCAACCTTGTGCAATGTGTAGTTCCCCTGCTTATTCGCAGTCATGCTTGTGTAGTAACATACAAAATGCTGCCATCTGCCTGTGTTTCACTCAGTAGCTGCATGGATATACAACACACAAGGTACGTTTTAATTATGCCTGCAGAAAGAGATGTACATGCTGAAGACAAGCCTAAGGATAAAAAGGAAAGTGCTGGCCCTGTTAGAGAAAGTGTTGGATAACTTGGACAGGGGAATTAGACTTGCTGCTGTTGGACAGCATAACAACGTAAACTTATTGATGATTCTCTTCACCAACGAAAATGAAGACATGAACAGGGGAAGCATTGTGGCCAGTGCTCTGTTAGGTGCAAAAATTTCTTGTGTAATTCATCATGGCCCCTTTGTCTAAAGAGTGGAAAGGGTTTTCTTTGTATGGCTGGAAGATGAGGCATAGAAAGGGTTGTCAGTCAGTGGTGCAGTGGTAAGGGAGAAGGCCACATGGTTATGCAGGCATTGCGCAGTGTTTTTTTCATGTTTTTATCTAGTTTTGTACGTCTTTCATTCCCCTAACCAGCTGTTCCCATAAGGCCGTAAATTCATGCATTATGGGTTTACAATTTCCAAGATTTTTCAAGCATGTAGGCCCCACAAATGACAAGGGTCTCCTGCATTTTCTCCCACACCATTAAGTTATGAAATATATACCATGTTTCCACACATGATGATGAGGATAGGAGGTCATGGCAACCGGCTGAGAACATGTCTACTGGTGGGGTTCAGTATTAGGAGTGTTGTAGCTTGGGTTCTGCTGAATGTTATTATGTGTAGCATTAATGTATCAACATGTCTGTGGTCCATAACACATTTCAGAATAACAGTAATGATTTGAATGCTCGATTGTTATTTGCACACAGTGTGGAAAGTAAAAGCACAAGGGACAGGTCATTCCTGTCTGTCCATCTACATGCTTCACTGTCAACAACACTGAATTGAGTTCTGTCAAATTCAATGTTGGGATGTACACCAGACATTCTAAAGCAGTATGAATTTTGGTTTACTTCAGACTAATACAGTTCTTACAACTATGTAAAACTTAAAAAGTTTATAAACTTTCTCAAAAGAAATCTCATTTTATAAAAAATTAGGTATGTGAGATACACTATAAACCTCGTAAGATACACAACTGCTGTTTGAAGCACTTTTCGTTGTGGTGTATTTTTCAAGAATGCAGAAAATGTACACGGAAGGAGACTATCAGATATAACCTAGCCTGGAAGACCATCCACACACTAACGGAGTAGAGGTGCCTTAACCTTTCACAGCCTACAGGCTCTTTGTCAGTGCCCAAAGTATTGATGCCACTGTTGATTTGACCAAAGTATTGATACCATTGTTGATTTGACCTGACACTTTTTTTGGGACTAAATCTCTTTTACTGTTTAGGTTTTGCAGAGTCTATTCCTTCAACCCCTAGGAAACACTGGTCCTTACACACATTCCACTTCCTACTGGGTACTGCTCGACACCCAAGTGATGGACATGTACTGTATGAGCAATGAGCTTCACAAGAACCCCGTTTTCTGAAGAAGAAGAAAAATCATAGGAGGTGAGATAAAAATAGCTGTCAGGTTAACAACTTGCTTATCCACACTGGGGTTACAGACATTAGATTCCCAGGGCAGTGAATGCTGAAATTAAAGTCAACTGAAATCTGTAGTCTTGTAGTTTGGTAGCTAACATAGTAAGTGGCATCACATACCACAAGATCATCATGTTCATACTGGGTACATTTCACCATTTAAAGATACTGCCATAAAGCATAAAAAATTACATATGCAGTACAAACATTTTATTTTAGTTTATTTGAGATCTACATGAATCTAATGTCCTGCCACAACAAAAACGTCATATACATGGTAATGCAGACTAAAATGTTGATACAACTAAATAATAATAATAATAATAATAATAATAATACAGCAAAATAAATATGTAATACTAATTTGTAACATCTGAGGTTCTTATGGCAGTGACTACAAATTTTTCTGTCTTCTGGGATGCGACATCATGCAGTCTGGTAGAAGTGTGCCCCTGTTGCAAAGAATTTTGCTGTCTACCACACTCTTTGGTGCCACATTCCAGGAGACAATCATATTTATGTAATACTACCTATAAACAGAAACCAGAGTACTCAGTTTATGGTCTTTTGGGTTGTGACACTGGGTAGTCTTGTATGCAGATACCAAACCTTGAACCAAGTACTAGAAACTAAGACCTTTAAAACTGATCAAAGTGCTTACGAATATAAAATTCACAAAGATCAGAAATAATATCAATTCTAACAACTAAAGTTTTTATTAGAGAGTCCATTTATGTGTAGTGACATACACGGTTGCTAAAATATTGGGGCATGATACTCTTTATGAGCATCAAATAAGCACATTCATATTCCACATAAAAATTACTGCCCACACAATTTTTGTTTTGAACCTTCAACCTAATACTGTTAATTTCAAATACACAGGCTCAAATATATTTATGAAAATACACACCAAATCCTTAAGACTTTATATCAGACATGAGCGAGAACTGTGATTCTCAGAGGCACTGTGTCTGTGGAAATACAAACTCTTATTGCATTCTAATATGAAAATTTGTACAGAATAAAAAGCATAATACAAATGAATCAATGTGATTGTCATAAAAGTTTATTTAAAACAAGGAGAAGTTCTTGTTCTTCACCAGGATATGGGTAGTTCTCATGTTAATATCACACACTACAACAGCTAAAACTTTAAAAATAACACTCTAACTAATTAAAGTTCACTCATGTAATTAAAAAGAAAAACTGGAAATAAGGATTCAAATGACATCCAGCACTTGCACATTATACTAACAGTCTTGGCTACTATATATGCTTCTTTGGGTGTTCTCATTTAGGTCATGGTACAAAACACAAATACAGGAAATGACAAAACATCGACATTTTTGTACATGCTAAAAAGTTTTCTCAGTTCTGCATACGCTATGTAGCATGAAATGGGAAGAAGAAAGTGAATGATGAGTTGGGAAAGATGTGGAAGTGGGTGCTTCTCAGCATTTGCATGAGAAATCACAAAAAAAAACTGTCATTACAGCCAGTCTCTGACTCAAATCTCAAGTCCCCTGAATATGAAACATGATTTCTAACCACTCAGCTATGACATTGTTTCTATCATTATTAGTAAAATTAAGAATTACTTCAAGTGCTAATGTAAATGTTTGACATGTTGACGATACAGAAGTGCAAAACATCCACTTTACTGCCACGGTGGTCAGCAGTGTCTTCTGCAGAACATTTATTGTACTGCCACAGAGGACAATGATGTTCACTCCCTGATATCTGGATATCTTTCCACATAAATGCTATGTATCAATTGACTGCAGGCAACCTATAAGGGTGTGTTCACTATGATTTGTGGTTACTGCTACACTTAGCACCTTGCTTGGCTCACAGTAGTGTAAAAACAACATGCCTGAAAATCATGGCCTCAGATTAAAAAATTATGCCATATAATGGCAGCATGCCATGCATTAAATGTACTAGAACAGATACTGCATCTACTCCAGTGCAGCTTAATATATGTGACCTAAATTACAAAAATATACATAGTATAGTCTTGGTATAGTCTTTAGACTATACCACTTCCATGCAATTAACATATCTCGTATACAGGTGAATTTATTTCCAACTTACTGCATTAGTTCCTACATAAAGGTTACTCCTAACATTTCAGAACAAGTAGGAGTAACCTTTATATATGAAGTAGTATAAAAATATGAGTGTATGGTATTAAACTATCATTTTAATGAAAATATTATGAAACAGGTTGGCAAAACATTGACAATCTAGGTCTTGTACTTGGGAGGAACCAGGTTCAAATCTTGGCTGTGCTAATGGCTATTACCACTGAATCGCCTAGTCATCCACCATACATCATCACTTTCCCACTGCACCTGATGCTATATAACCTGTACAGCTGAAAAACGAAGTCGTAAAATAACCTAATAAACAATCACTAATAATATTTCAACCTGAAGCATGCAAGGGAACTCAATAATCACAAGACCCTGCTGAGTTTCCTACGTTAATTATTATTGCTGGCTGTTTCTTCTGTCGTACAGTATTTTTGACAGCTCCATTTTCACACTCTCTTTCTCACCAGATTTCATTTTCTTAAGTTCTGCTGTTACCAGTTCACCAAAAAGATCATCTTCATCTAGGGATTTTCTTGTTGGTAAATTTTCTACAAGTTTTGCTAATACTGATGACAGTGACAAACACGATTGTCCCAAATCATCTCCAGCTTTTCTCTTGTGTCTGTCTTCACAGGCTTGGCATTTTGTTGTTTTATCTGATGGCAGCTTTTGCAGCAATACAGTAGAAGTCGTTGAGCTTGCTTCCACTGTCGCCACAGGTGATGACCCAGTTGCTGGGATGGGAGACGATACTGTTGTTGCCACAGCAGTTGTAGCAGTTGTCGATACTGATGAGCCCACAGTCGGTAGCACTTCTGTTGTCACAGGTGGTACCACTTCTGTTGTAACTTCTGGTAACAATTCAACGTGACATACAACCTCCTCAGGGGAATTGGCCATTTCTGCTGGTGTTAATGAGCGAACCGACTGAATTAAAGGTCGTATTGGTCTGAAAGATCTGAAATCAGAGTGATGCAGTGCTACATATATATAACTAGGTAAAGCTACCCCATTACAGGCCTGGACAGGCCTTGAGGGTTCCAGGAGGTTAAGGCTCCCAGATTTCAAGACAGTCAGCACAAGAAGGTGGTAAAGTTGTCAGCCCTACACACCGGCCCCCGTTAGGGCCCCCCCCCCCCCCCCCAACAAATATTCCAGAAGACTACCACCTTCCAGAACCTTAAATCTCATACAGTTAACTTTGGTCGATCATAACAATCTCATCTCACTCAGTAAAATGTACAAAGAACATGTAGATGTATCACTTCTCTCTCACTTTCTCTTACCGGTACCATTTTTCTCTCTGTTTACCCACCTTCACTTCTTACTAACCCAGTGTGGGAATAATCATTATGTTCACTACACTGATTTCTCTTGGACACCTATGAATTACTTTTTCAATCTGACAATTTGATTCTGCAAGAGTGCATCAGAACTGCACGTGAACGTTAAAAGCTAAGGGCATACACCTGATGCAATATATCCATCTGCAACCTATAAATGAATAAATTCATAAAAATTCTTCATACAGTTAAAGCCTTCCAGCAAATTCATCTACATGAAATGTGATGCATGTCATGCCTACCTCCGCTTCCTAATGTGTGTGGTAAGAAAGGACATGTTTGGAAATAAGTGCCAAGGCCTTCTCTTTGGAATCTCACTTGAACACCCATTTCGTCTTTCCTTTTCTTCCAAGCGCTTTTCCTTTGTGAACCGCTCCCTAAGTCGCAGCCATCTGTTTTGACATTCAGCAGCTGTAAGATAAAGTGATTACTCAGTACTAGTAGTAGTAATGAAGAAGGCAAAGTTGTGTCTGTACCTAAGCACCACACTGTGGACAGTGGAGGTAAAGGTCCACACATTCATAATTTCAGTGTTATGTGTATTAAGTGGTCAGCTTCCAGCCTTACCCTAAAGAAAGAGTCCACAATACCCAATGGATACAAGGCAAAAATACATTCTCAACCTACAAACTAGGCACTTTTTCAGTCTGTCATCAATGTATGCATGGACAGATTCCCATTTGAGATGGAACAGTATGAACTCTCATGACTGTAAACAGAAGGATATATCCTTTTTTTAATTTCATAGTAAACATAAGATTCACATTTAGCTGTTAATGTGAAGAACCATAACACGCATGTCATTTCAAACAATATTGCAACAAATGAGTATTGTTCATATTTCATGTTGCATTTCAAACCACAAAAGCAGTGAAAGGAAACAGAAATACTGGCACAAGGAAAAACAAAACATGTATTCAAACACAGAGATAACAGAAATTTTGTTATGGACTAACAGAGAACCCACTGACTGCTCATAGCTCATTACAGACAAGCCAATACCTGTTCTTAGTGACTGACCTGAATATACATGTGCATTTTCTGCCTTGGAAACCTGACACAAGTTGCTATTAAAACATAATGCTATTGTGGAATCCAAGCATTCATCACCAGCACAACGCAACCTGGTACTTCTGAAATGGTATCCTGAACCAGTTCATCTCAATTCACATGACCACATTCTAAACCCCTTTGATTCATATTAACATTCATCATACAGCAATAGCTTATCTGCTACATCAAGGATGGTGGCAATATTTTAACTTGAAATTTTGTATTCAAAAGCTTGGCTAGCTCAAGCATGTGTAAGTACCTTTGAAGTAATACATGCATTACTGATACAGGTTCATATTCTCCCAATTACACTCAAAATATCTTTGTCAGCAGCTGTACATCTGGCAATGGCAGTTCACCGATTGTTGTGGACTGCTGATTCTGATTAGTGAACCCAAGTATCACAGAGCTGTCAGCGTTTAAATTCGGGATAAAATTTTGTACTAACCCTAAAGATTAAAAATTAACAATCACAATATTATTTCCTGTCAATGCCACTACACGAACCCTATCTACCTTATAAAGTAAAAGTAAACACATACCAGGCATACTCATCATGACTGCTATTTCCTGCCATGTATGTTCCTTCACAAGCACATCTTTGTAGTCTTTACATGTTCTGTTATACAAATGTGGGTAGCGTTTCACGAGATCAATCAAAAGACTATCTCCATCTTTCTCTATCTCTTCCAGTTCAACTTCCACCGGGAAATAATGCTCATCTTCCGTTTCGTTTGAATAATTATGATCCATTTTTACACAAGTATCTTCTGTTTCACAAAACACAATGGAACAATTACGGCCTACTACATGCTACACGTTTTCTGCAATTAAAATTTTACTTGTCTGTCCAGAATATCAAACTTCAAGTCTCTCAAACTTAACAACACCTCACCTAGTTTGTTACTTTAAAGTAAGCATATGTGACTTCACTTTAAAACACAGTACTTAACTTCTATACAATAGTGTAACTTACAGTTCACACTTTAACGTGTACTTATACCGAAAACGAACTGTGACGCTCTCACGGTTCCGTACTATAGAACAGTAGCCCACACGCATATTCGCAGCTCATGTATGATCATCTGGGAAAGAGTTATCTGTGCTCTGTGTTACGCAATGGCCGACAACCCTGCCAAATTTTGGGGCCGGAGCCAGCTACATGATAAACACAACAGTCCCAAAGCTTTAGTTTTATATTGATATATATAGTTTTACAACGATTATTACTGTATTCTGGCCTACCGTATTTTTGGTACTTATCTATCGAATTAACCGCGTCTAATGACCGCGATGTTTTTGCGTGGCAACCTGGACAGCACAGTTTCAAAAGTTTTTACGGTGTTTGTATGTTAAAATCAATTTTCTGCTACAAAAATGGAAACGCTGGTTTTTAGTATCTAGATCAAAGTTGGAGTTTTCCATAAAAGTTTTTGTTTACGTAAATGTAGAGATACAAGCGCAATTTAAAATATCTAGTAATGTACTTCCGCCCATTTGTTAATAGGAATAGGTTGAGAGTGCGGTACATTTTAATTCTTCTTCCATATCCCGTACATATATTCAGTGACTGGAAATAACAGTCGGGGATTTCGCTTCGCGCTCACTTTGAATACTAATAGAATCTCATTATGGAAGATTGTCTAGAGTACTGCAAATATTGCTACCTCCACATATGTTGTGTTGTAAACTAATCGCAAGACATGGGGTGATGAGCCCTTACATGTCCACCCTGTTTTACTCTCCGCATTTTATTACAACACCGACAGGGAGACTGTATACACAGCTGTTAGAATAACTGAGATTTCACATGTGAGACGATTTGCATTCTTGTCTTCTGCGGCATACACCTAACAAAAATGTCATGATCACGAGAGTGACTTATTTCATTCTGTTATTCTTCTAATTTTGTTTTTCGGTATGTGACATCTTCTTCTAATCATGAGAATTAATCTTAATTGTAAAATATAGACTACGTTCAAAATAGAAATATTGATTTTACGACACCTTCGTACTAGGCAAAATCCTCTCAGTTGAGGCAACGATGGGAGTACGATAATACCAGAATGTCATAACGATAAATTAATTACACCGTCGTTAAGCTGTATTATAATTGATACTGTCAACAGACATATGCGACTCAAGAATATAAACATGATGTAAATGACAACAGCGTGTTTGCACATCAAGGTCACAATGTTGCGGGAGATGAAGGTTGGCGATTAGTGATGTCATAATGACATCATCGGGAAATGTAATATTCACCATATTCACTGTTGGGGTCATGTTAACGTTCTTGTTGCGGGATCGGGTAACGTGGAAATAAACTGCGACTCTCACGAAAAACGGGAAAATGTAATTTCAACAGATCATGTACATAAACGATTTCAGGAAGATTTCCTAGGACGAGGTCAAGTTGAACGCGCAAGGAGCGATCGGTGACGTCAGAGGAAGTGCACTTGTAGGATAGGATTTGCTGTGGTACGTGCTGAAATAGTAGGCCTAATATGTAATGGATGTTGTGGTTAATCAAGGCACGGTATTACGTACAAAACTTACGACAAAAAGTTGGTTTTTAATGCTACAGTTATTCGCATTGCGTTTAAAACAGTTGACACCATATAGACGTAGGTGATATAATCGAACAGTGCAAAAAGAAGGCGGTAGAGGTCAAGTTATGAAACTGACTGACTGATATTAGTTGTATTATTATTATTATTGTAGTTCGATGGGCCTTCACATTATAAAACAATAGATTTGTTTAGCTGCTTTGTTTTATGAAATATGTTTATGTTGATACCATTGCTGTCGTGAGTTGTGAACTGTGCCTAGCTAAATGATCAAGTTGCTTCAGCACTGTTTAACAGTTTTAGGGATATATGTATAAAATGCGTAAACAGATGAGGTAGCATGAAGTTACTGTCACAGTTGAATTACGTAATTTTTATTGTGATGGAATTTATTGTGTGTATTGATGAATGAAATGCCAAGAATGTGTATTAATTTTTGTGTGAAGTCACTGCTTAGTATCTGAGAAGAACATGCTTTCTTTTGCAGTGTTAAGCTGTCACATGTGATAAACCCACTGATACCGGACTTCTAAAGGAGCCTTACGACTGAACGAAGGTAACATTTTGAATCAGCAGTACATTTATAGTTACACTGTGAATTGATCTGGAAAAGAGAGATGTACTTGAGGTTAGGCTTACATGTTAGGTATTTACTAATTCGATTTGTTATTTAATTCTAGAATGCCAGTGTGAATCTCTGATCTGCTTTAGATTAGAAACTTGGGTTTACAAAATAAGGTTTCATTTAAAGACATGGTAATTAAAGGAAGAGGCTTATTGCACAGTTTTTACCCATAGTGAGTGCCCATTTGTCATAGAAACGTGGATGATTGATAGGAAATCATGGGACCCTTTGTTTGCAGTTTGCTAAATAGAGGACTATCACCTCAGTGTCATTCAGTTACTGTTTCCATGTTAGCTCTTGTTTCTGTAGTTGTTTTGAAAACATTGTGTCAAAATCTCAACAGATTGTTTGCATGTTACTCTAATTGTGAAATCAACTGAATGCTTCCTTGTAGTCCTCATAGAAGGTGTTAGTTACCTCATTATATTTATCTTTAATGGAGCATGAACATTTACAATGAGACAATTACACAACCTACGTGAAAGTTTAAGTATCACATTTCTGCATTCACGAACTGTTTAATTATTCAGGACAGCTCTTTACTAGAAATAGAACCGTGTTCTTTACTTATGCTTTTTACACTTATTATGCTAGAGGGTAACCAATAATCCCCCACCTACTAGCTTCATTTCCATTGCATGTAGGTTGATTGTGACCTTTGTAGTTGTACTGTATTGAAGTTCTATGTGGTTAGCCCTATATAGGTGTACAGTGATTTTTTTAGACACCACCACTGCCACCACCACCACCACCACCACCACCACCACCACCACCACCACCACCACCACCACCACCACCACCACCACCACCACCACCACCACCACCACCACCACCTTCTTCATGGGTTATACTATAGTATTTAAACTGGTTTGTGGTACCTTGGGTTTTGCAGAAAGCTTTCGGGGGTTTGGCAGGTATATTTCCTTTATAGGTAAATTGGTAAACGTAATTTAGACCGACTTTATCGCCTAATAAAGACAGTTATATTGAGACTGATATTGATTTTATGTGTTCGTATAATGCAGATAATTTTGAATCAATTTTTTTTTCCCCCCGTCTTTTTGTGCAATTGGAGCTGAGTTTCTTTTCGGTGTAAATCAGTGATAATAACATTTCATTTTATGTTTTAAAGGGTTTTGTTTCATTTTTGAGCCCAAAAAGTTTACAGAGGTTCCGTGAAGATTTGGATATAGTCACAAGGGTTCCACACATTTTGAGAGTTTGAAGGCCACTGGCCTGGACAGATTCTTAACTGTTCCATCCTTTGTAGAATGTACTGATCCTGATTCTGCAGTCTTAATGCTGGATATCTTCCATTTCTCTTTATTTATATGTCAACTTTTTATGAGTTGAATTTATTTCTAAAAGCAGTGATTTTTGTGGCATAAATGCTTAATAAGCTGCTGTTTGATGTATTTAAAACCTTCTGCTGGTAGTTGACCATATGCTAGTGATATCTGGTACAGATTTGGTGGTGCGAGATTGAGGTTTTTTCCGTGATGTTGCTGAAAATTTAAGTCGTCTAGAATGTGAACGTATGTCATTGAGTAAGTAGTTCCTGGTATTTTGAAGGAGTGTAGTGCCTTTGTCTTCACCATCAGGCAGTCCAAGAAGAGTGACTTGACCGCTTGACACTAAAGAGAAAGGCCGTGTGATTCTTTGAAACATAAGGATCTACTTACCCAATGACGTAGCATTAAATTCCAGGATATTCAGTTCCAGGAGTTTTGAATCTTCAGCCTTGATAAACTTGGCAAAGAAGAATAATGAGACGTTTGGTTTGAAATGTACTTTTTGTCAGGAGGTCCTTTATGGAGATGTTCTTATATTCCTCTCATGGGTTGAAATATATTTGTGAATGTGTTGTAGTTCACACATGAGTGATATCTATTGAGATTTACATTTAAAAGTTTTATGATTTAAATAAAACATGCAGTCTCACCTTTTTGTATTTGTAATTGAGTCACATCTTGTATAACATACTACATTTTATAAGAACGTCATGCCAGTAGTTTCTGTTTGCTTGTAATGTTTTTTTGTTCATGTTTGTGAGTAACACGTGAGTACAATCACAGACTGTTACATGGCCACTATATGTCCACCACCAGCACTAAATGCTGAGGGTTGGGGTAGTGGTAAATTTTAAATTGTGTGCTGTATTTGTATTTCATTAAGTAATAAATTGCCATAGGTTCTTGAGGGTAAAGGAAGGGTATCTGTATTTAAGAATTTTTGCAGTAGTACCATCTGATTTTCATCTTTGCTGCAGTCTTTCCTTCTCCTGTCTGTCTTGCGCTCTCTCTCTGCATGTGCATCTGTGAGGTCTTCGTGCTGAGAGTTTTGATGCTTGTCCTATTGTTTGATCACAATTGTAATTCTCACAGTCAAAACTTCCAGTCAGGTGCTGTTCTTTGTCCAGTGTGTGACTGATAAGGTGATACACTGCTTGTGGGAGTTCACACATGTGTTGATTGATGTTTATGCAAAACACTAAGTTGCACATTCAGTCTTGACGATGAAGTGGAGGAGAAGGTTTCGCCTTAGTTCTCCAAAATCATTCAGTGTGTGACTTCAGGGGGCACATGTTTAAGCCTCTGACCCCAATTCATCCAACAATCTTCATAACAGCAGAGAACACACCCTACTGTGATTCTGTATCACTCACCCGATCATTAAATTGGAAATTGTTCATTCCTTTTGGCCTAGTGAAAGTAACAAGTATTGAAAATAACGGCATTTGTCATTGTGAGGGATTTTATGTGCAGCTTTTCTTGATACATGAAACAGTGGCATGTTGTCAAATCATGATCTCGTATGTTTTACACATGTGTTGTGACGAGTGAAGACGTGCCACTTATCAATCCAGCCATGCTTTATGCTCCATCTTTTGGGAGTCCAGCTGGTTTATGTAATGGGATATCTGGATGTTGCAGCACCTTGTTGACTTATTCCTGTAAATCTGAGCCTATTCTGTTCCCATTCATTAGCATTAAACTACCTAATTCCTAGATTGTATAGAAATTTATGTTGATTCGTTGAATGAGAACAAGTTATGCTAGGTCACTCATGTCTGTGCTTTCTTGCAGTGCCACAGAAAGTGACAGAAAATTAGTGGCCTCCATTTGTAAGTTTTCTTCAGTGTTTGAGAGTTTTTGATTTGTCAACAGTGAATCTTGGTAAATGAATTTTAAAAATCTTGTGCTTTGATGAGGAAATGCTACTCTGCAACTGACTCTAAGCATTTTTTTTTGTTATGTCCCAGTAAGTAAAAGGTTTTGTCATCACTGCTAGCATTTCAGAAACCCTGTAATCACCATGTACTGTGGTTTCCAATTGTGAGACTGAACTTTTGAATAAATGTTGGTGTCGAGCAAGATGGTTCTGCAGATCAGTTGTTGTGTCCCTTTTTGACAGACCTGCTGTGTTTTGTAGTGTCTGTTAAATAGCATTCCCTAAAAACAGAGGTATTTTCACAGCATACAGTGCAAACTGCTGACTGTTTAAATGAACTACAGAAATACTCATCAGCTGGCCTACTTCAAAATGTGTTGTTTTCATCAGCAACTTTCTTTCCTTTTACTATGACTGTAGCAGGACACAACACTTTATTAAAGTGAACACAATGACTGCTGTTAGTTCATTCAGATTTTTTTGGTCTCTAATGCTACTGAACTGAAATATAAATCACCATCATTGGACTCTGTGTGTGTGTGTGTGTGCTTGCGTGCGCGCGCGCGCGCGCGTGTGTGTGTGTTCTTGTGTTTGCAACTCAACAGATCACTTTCATGTATTCTCTCCAAGTGTGCTTGTTATTTTCTTTATTTTACTAAGTGGAAATGTACAGGTATTCTTGTATAGTAAGAGTGGGCCACAGGTTTGTCATCACTGTTGCTCTGTGTACCCTCTGATATTACTAAATGTCATGGCAATGCTTGATAAACTTCTGAATGCTGGTGATGGAATCAAACTCCTCTGCATTGCATACCAAGAGGTATTGTTCTGGACTGGTGGCGGTACCTATGACCTTGCTCACTTTTTTTGATGCTGTTCTCAGTGAAACCAAACAGAATAGTGCAATAGACATGTTTATTTCAATGGGTATGGGGGGCTCTTTTGCTGGGGGTAAAGTGGCTGGGGCATGAAGCTGATCACTGGCTTCTTGAAGTATGCATGGCACAGTCCAGGAAGAATTTATTTTCCCTGGAGATGAAGACACTGAGCTCCTTCAGAACGTCAGTGACCATTTACCCAACAAGAACAATGAAATGGCATCCCATAAGACCCACATCATCATTAAAACTGTTTCCTTGTTTTGTTCATTCGAGTAAAATATTGAGAAAGTAGAAATTAATGCATTAATGTAGTGGTTATCATCGATCATATGAAGGACATAATGATCAGGTGGTTTCTTGGAATTTTTGCTACCGTGGTTGATACTGCAGCTTGGTTGATAAGAACTTTGCTTCGTTGAACATAAAGGATAGTTGGAACATGCATGCCAGACACAGTGCTGTAGCGAAAAGTTCTTACAGTGGGAAGGTGACAGAGAATTGTATGCTGGAGAACAGGCCTGTCAGAGCAGGTGTGATTAAATTTTATGACAAAGAGTGAAAGAGCATGCAGTTGTCAGGGCATCTGGGATTATATGAGAGGACTGTTACAAATGTATGTAGTGACTGAAATGAAGAAAAAGGCAAGAAGAAACGTACAACCCCTCTACATACTTCACCTTCAGAAGTAAATTTACACTGGACAATTTTCATAAGCTTCCAGGTCCACCATGTTGTTATTTCTGAGCACAGGGAATTGATAGTATGGCTTTGGGATGGTCTTCATTGGCTTAACATTCATACCAAATTGTGTGGAAATTGTTCAGCTGTTCAAAAGACGAAATGGACACATGCTAACCATTTTCTTCTAGGCCTGGTTTTCACTTGCTAAAGAAACGTTAGCTGAAAGCTGATGCAATACACTGTGTTTTAAAGCATAGCTAATTTGTCTTGAACGTAAACTAGACACATATAATATTATGGCATTAGGTGTAGCTCATTTGTAGGATTAAAAGCATGTTTTCCTTTGTGTAGGCATCTCTGATGTAAATAGATGTACATTTTTCAAGTTTTGTTTATCCATTTGTGTATGTGACTTATTACTTTCTGTTGTGTAGAATGACTGATTTACTGACTGGTTATTTGGTGATAAGGTATCAACTGTTACGTTATTTAGCAATGAAGTTGATAGGAAGCCAAGAGAGAAGGGTGGGAGATATATTTTGTGCAAGATAAGTACTTCTGGTTATGTGAAAGTATTTGCTGGTAGTTTTTGCCCACCTGGTGAAGTACGTTCCAAGACCTAACACATAGTTCATTACCTATTCTTGCCTTGTGTAGTGTGACAACTAATGTAAATTGAAAATAAAGTGCTTAAGGCGAATTTTTACCACAGGTAAAGTAAATGGGGCATGAAGAAAATTTTGTACTAAGGGACTGTGTGAAATGTAAGTGTAGCCAAATAGGAATGACATGTAGCTTGGATGAGTTTTGGTGGAGGAGTGTGTTTGAAAGTGGCCAGTTGAGATACTGAAATGGAAGTGGGATGATAATAATAAATTAACCTCAGAGATGCAGAATTTGTGATTCTAAATTTGACTCAGCCATTAGTGTGGTAGCACAGCTGAGGCCACAGTGCAGCTTAGTTGTTCATAGCCTGACTATTAAAAGTTTTTGGATGACTTTGACGTCATCTTTTCCCCCTTTTTATCATCATCATCATCATCATCTGTATGAATGAGATGCAGATGATCTGTTGAAACAAAATATTGACAGTTAAATTTGAGCTGCCTGATGGCAGAAGGGGCTGTCCATTGGCTTGAGGCCAGGATGCCGCTGAGGCCCTCCCCCTCTGCCATAGTACTTCAACACCCTGGCATTCAGCTATCTAGGTATGAAGTCTGGGAGCAAGTGATGGGCCATTCAATCTGTCACCAGCATGTTAGGCGATTGTGATTCAGTATGTTATATTGTGCTAAGCACACAGAACTGCTGATTGGGTCTTATGTTGCTGAGTGATGCTGTTTCACCTGCAGAAGTTGGATATACACCCATCCCTTGTCTTACACCTTTTTGCTGTAACACCCCTTGCTAATTTACACCACTTCTTAATTTGTTTTCTGTTATTTTCAGTGTGATGCTGTTTGGCTGGCTGTGTTCTGTTACGCTAACCCCTTGTTTCTGATTGGAATATTTTTGATTTATGCCCACTTTTTCAGGAAGGCAGCTAGGGTGTAAAACAAGTGCTGGGTGTAATGTGCAGTGATTACATGTTGCTGAATAAGAATGGGTTAACTGTATGTAATAAGGAATTTGAAAGTGTGAAAATATTTCTGGGAGCAGCAGTAGCAATTACAAATGAGGTTTGTGATGGAAGTGGGTGGTAGAGTATATGTTGGAAATATCTGTTACTGTCCGGTTCAAAGCGTTTATCCTGTCTGCTTTCCAGAATACGGAAATAAAAAATATGTATTGGTAGGTACGACAGTTTTGAAGTGAGTCATCCCAATGTGTCAACATTCAAACAAAACTATATAACAAAGCACAATCAGACACAACACTACTATGTATTTTGTATTAGTATGTTACAACATTACAATGTATATGCTTTAGTGCATTACAGCATGTTTAGGTTTGACTGAACCATCATCAGGCAATGTATGTAGAATGTCACATAAATTATTGCCAAAAACATAACTAATTTTGAACACACAGTCTTTTTCATTTCATGATGTCATGCAACTTACCAGAACATTCCAACGTATACAGTCTAATGTAGCTGGAGGAACATAGAACTGAGTCACTTTATGATCCCTTGTTTCCAACCCATATAGTTGAACTCCAGCATCACCTTTCAAGACAACAGAACTGAAAACAACAGAAGAACAGAAGAATAAGGTGAATTGTTTTATAATCTCTTAAGTTAATCAATGTGGCTTTTTAAAAATTTTAATAATATTCTTGGGTAAATATAGTAGAATATATCAGGTGAGAAAGTTTAAAATTAACACAGATTTTACCTTTGGAAGTTTTAGGGTTTTATGCAGCATATTAGCGAGATCTGTCTAAAATAAGTTTTTTACGCTGAATACATGAGGATTTGTTTTATTGTCACATATACATTACCTGAAGATGATTCAGTTGAACCGAAACATGTCATAATGCACTAACTCATATACACTGTAATGTTGTAATGTACTAATACAAAATACATAGTGGTGTTGTGTCTGACTGTGCTTTATTCTGTAGTTTTGTTATGACAGTTGTTTTGTGTGGTTGTGAAATATATCCTATTTTGAAGAAAAATGTGTTACAAGTACCTCAAAGTATTGCTTAAGAAAATGGAGGAATGAAGTAAGTTGACAGTTCAGGAACTTTGTGTTTATATTTGCTCCATAATATTGAAATTGAGGTTGCAGTAAGCGGGCAATGTAGCTTAATGTTAAAGTTTGTTAATGTGATGTTGCGTGATTATTTAACCCTTTAAAGACGAAGCATATCTCTTTTATAAAAGGACTCAGTGCCTACCGCGCTGTGAACACTCTCCACTTCAGTTATAAAAACCAATCTCTTAATATTTTGTAAGGCAAAAGTTGCTGTTTGTTCTGAGATCCGTACAAAACACATAAACGCAATGTGGGTACCATGTAGAATCTTTTAATGTTAAACCTGGTCCTATGTCAAGTTACTGCTATGCTTTAAAAGGTTAATGTATAGGTATACGATTTGATTTTTACTCACCATACAATCAGTTTAAAGGTTGCGAGATTGTTATGTGCCATTTTGACTGTTATCTGGTGGTTTTGCAGCTGTTATACTGGGTAATGTCATGTGGGAAGGTGTCTGTGGTTGTTAAAATGTGGTGATCACTCAGAAATGGAGTAGCATTGTATTAAAATGCACACTGTATGTAAAGTTGTGAATATTGCATTAAAAGTTATTTCCATTAGAAATTACATCCACAAGTTTATGTTGTTTCTGTTGTGTTGGAACTGAATTATGGTTACTTTCTTTGCGCACAATACCAGTGATTCTTACCTGTTGAGTGTTCCAACAAATGCTTCTGCAGTGAGTTCATACTTGGAGTCTATCAGCATAGGCTTTGCCTCAAATGAGATTACAGTATCCAAATTATTATTTGCATGCTGGCTACACAGTAAGGTTGACTTTTTTGCCATGTAGATGGTATGCATGTTTTGGGTGTAAATTGTATGGATCTCCAGTATTGATACCAAATGTTATTGTGATTGGTAGTCCTGGGATCAGGGCATGGTTTGGAAGATGACTATCCAGAGTGTGTTTTTTGTGGTGTGTTCAGTCGTTTCAGGAAAATCCTAGGAGATTTGCTAAGATAGACCATGGCCACATTCTTGTTCTTCATTCCCAAGTTACCATACTATTGAACATGGTGTAGCGATTGTAACTCTCTCTGTGAAACAAGTCCTTGTTGAGAACCATGTAGTCACTGAACTGGTCAAATTTCCTGTTTCATATAGAACTCTAATGTTCACAGCCATATTGACAAGCACAGACCAGTGATCTTTGTTCCAAACTAGATGAGTCCAACCCAAACCCTCCAATCGTTTAATTTAAGATCCAATGTAATGTAGTTCTCGCATCTCTGCCTGGGTCTTCCAAGTTGTTTCTTTGCCTCATTTGTGACATAAATGTTGTATGTTTTTTATACCGTATGCATGTTACATGCCCCAATCATATCGTAATTCATTCTGTCACACCCATAACATTTCGTGAAGAATAAAATTATCCACGTTTTCCTCAGTTCCATCTGTCACTGATGCTATATAACTTTAGAATTTGACACTGTAGTTAAGTAGTGTACTTAAAAACTTAATGAGTAAAGATGGTTATTTGTTGGCAGTGGTGAATGTGACCACATGGTACAGCTTGTTGCTACCAGTTATGAAACTGAGGGAGGATTGCTTTGCTTGAAGGGTATTTACCTTAGGGAGATGTAATTTTAATGTGATGACTGCCACTGATCCTGGATATTTTTTCTCTGGCAGACCATGTTATGAGACTGTGAAGTGCAGGGAATGATAACACTTAAGTATGGTTCAAGGAACAGCGATAGACATTTTGTGAATGTTTTCTGTCCATGTATGCTGTGTGAGTGAGAAGTCATTCACCCCATATTTAAATAGTTATTGTTGGCTGTAATCAAACCAGTTAACTTGATCTTGAGGAAAAATGTGTGTAACTGTGACTATACAAATGCAGAACCCCTGCAGGTCATGTGATTTTATAACTGGCTTCCACTGGCTGCCTTTCAGCAGTTTGACAGCAAACATGCTTTGCGCACAAGTGCGTCTTAACTTGCAAGAATGAGTTTAAGCCTGCATTTCCTGATGTCTGTTTACTGGTGGAGCATGTTTTTGTGTTATTAGATGCAGTCAGCAGGTTCAGTCAAACGTGATACAAAGCGTGAATGCGTAAGTTTCTAAGTATGGTGGATATTTTCAACACTTTGTGTAACATTGTGTTTGTTTTCTGGCTGTAATGTATTCTATTTTGAGAAACAGCATTTTGCAAGAAATGGTTTGCATGATGTCACTCACCCGTGTATATGTCATAGGTAGAAGGTGTATGTAACTTAACATTTATTTATATGGTGATTTCCACAGACTAGCATTAATACTAAACATGATATCTGGTGACTGAAATTTTATCCATTGAGTAGTGTAGTAGATATATCAGCCAGTGAATCCTGATTCTTACATATAAAAGATATTTTGAGAATATTTGGAGAATTCACCATTTGGATATAAAGTACATATTCTGGAAGAATGTTTTGTATAATTGCTGTCTTGAGGAAATGTGGTATGTTTTGTGTGTCTGTCTTGCTGTGGTACATAAGACAATGCAACAGTCCAATCTAAGAATCAGATGTTACATGTAACAAATGAAGATCATATCAAATAGCCCATTTCCAATCTGTGGGACTAAGAAGGAACTTTGTTATTTCATAAATTTCATTGCCATGTGGCAACAAAGGAAAATGATTTTCATTTATTCAGTACTGTGAAAAATATAAGATGTTTGTTATACAGGGAGTACATAAGCAGTCCTTTAAATTACAAGGAAACTTTTGAATCTTATAATGTTGGGATTATTTTGGCATCAAGGTAAGGATAGCATGAACATGTGAAATGTTCATGGCAGTATACCACAAATTATGTGATTGAAGCCTGATGTTCATGTAACAGGCATTTAGAACTCACGTTCTTACAGCACTGTGTGTCCATTACAATGACCAGCCAGGTAATGGTGTACAGGCAGGTAAAATCATATGGAACACAGGTATAAACTGTGTGGACAGAATGCATAGTTGCTGAATGTTAAAGTAGGCAGTACAGCAGTAATCAGTGGAATTTAAAGGATGAAGTGGTGCAGGGAATGCGGACTTGATTTGCAGTACGATTTCATGGTTGTTATGTTTTAGCTGTGAGTTAAGACGGTAATTGAAGTTTTTATCAGTGAGGATACTTTGTTCAAGTTTTTATTTAAGTTTGAGGAGAGGTTTACTCTATTGGAATGTGTGAATTGACATTCTTCTGCATTTATGATATTTATTTATTAGAGAAAAGTTTATTGAATGTCTTTTGGCTTACCTGTCTTGTGCTGAACTCTTGTGGTAGATACTGGCATTAAAAGCTCGTATTGCACAGCAGCATGTTCAGTGTGCTCACTCAGCTAATTTGTAAGAGAGTGTACCTTATGTGTTACTTACAATATATTTATCAACCAATATGTTAAGAATATCCACGTTTTTAGGGACGTCTGGTATTCTCATGTGTATTTTTTATTTTTACCTCCTCCTCCTCTTTGTGCTGCACTCCTGTGATAAGTGCTGAAGTTTCCATCTTCTTTTGTTAAATATGCACTAATCACATAATGTTTCAAATAAAACTTCTAGTACTTAATGAAATATTTCGTGCCCTGTAATAGTTTTTCATATGCTGATTCATTTTTGAGAGAACTGATGTTTTTGAGACCAGGTGTTCAAAGGGGTTATGTTTGATTTATGCAAACCAAGTCAGATATGTCTAATGCCTTTTAGTGTAAATCTAACTGAAACCTCATACTTAGTAGTTTCAAAGGTAAAGCATACAGATCTGTGTATTTTGTGCAAAGAATACATAATGGCCAAAAGATGTTGTGGTTATGGAAATGGAATAATCACACCTATGTGAGTAAAGTCAAGGAATATTGTTTTGTTAGTAGGCATAAAGTAAACCTGGCATAAAGTGAACCTACCCAATATCTGAGATATGTGACCAACTCCAACACAATGTAAAACTAATTTATTTTATAATTTCGTTTGTAAAGTCGGACTGCCTAATATGATGGTCATGTTGCATGCTGTGTAAGTTAAGTGGGACAAACAGTAATTACATACAAAAGACTACCATATCTACAGATACCTCGTGTGAAACAATGGTAGTGAAGTGGTGATGGTGGAAGTGTTTCAACAATTGGTTTTAACAGGTCTTTGAACCTCATCCTCATTTGAGACTTTAACAACATATTTTAAATATTTTTGTAGTGGCAATAGTGGTGTAATTCTTGAACTTACGTAAGATAGCATACCCTAATATTTTCCTTTTCTACCAAGAAATGTGTCCGTGATGATGATGATGATGAGGTACTCGTCGAAACAAGTCAGACTTTACAAATGAAATTATAAAATAAATTAGTTTTACGTTGTATTGGAGTTGGGCACATATCTCAGATATTGAACAACCAACATGGAATGGAAAATGTTAAAATTAAACCTACCCAATTCTGTGGTGCACCTTATTTTGTGGTGTGACACCCTGAATTCACAAAATCGGGTGGGTGAGTGTGTTCCACAGTTAACTCCAGAGTCTCCATTGAGTTAGATGGCATCACAATTTCATGGCAAATTTAGAGTATTTTGAACAAAACAAGTTATATTATATCACAGTTTAGTGAGAACAAGAAGCTGCCCCTTTTCACATTTTTGAGGTTCTTATAGAATTCATTTTGTAGAACTGTGTGTGTGTGTGTGTGTGTGTGAATTTGTCATAGTGAAGTTTGCGTGCAAGTCAGCACACAGTGGAGAAATGAGAAATGCTTACAATATTTTAGTCATCAAATGCAATGGACAAGGTTCCCTGGAAGATGCAGATAAAGATGAGAGCATAATATTAAAGTGGATCTTTGCGAAAGAGGGTGTGGGGGTGTGAACTGGATGCATGTGGTACAGGTTGGGTATCGGTGGTAGACCAGGGCTGTGTAGTTGGTACACAAAACTTCCGAGTCTGACTCCTCAATTTTTAAAACTCCGACTGTGACTCCAATTCTGACTCCAACTCCTTCATAAAAGCTGAATGTGTATAAGTAATGGTAAAACTAAAAGACATTTCATCACCACCACGTGAATCATCAGGCTACTCTTTAGACATATAACCTATATTTAAGTGTAAGTCTAATAGTTTTGTAGCTGTCAGGGCTCTGGAGTTGGAGCATCTAGTTAAGATTTTAGATTGAGGTCGGAGTCAGAGTCAGTACATTTTTACTGACTCCAACTCTGACTCCACCTAAAATTCCTTCTGACTCCGACTCCACGGCCCTGTGGCAGACTATTGTAAGTGCTGTAATGAGCCTTTGGCCATCATAAGTAAAGTACCTAAAATTAATTAATATGTTTTTTTCTCAGACTTACAGTGTCATTCTTTAACCTGTTTCAGGCCGAAACGAGTGCCTGAATCTTAGCAAGTGTGTGTTGGTGTGCTGCTGTAGAATTGAGTCATATTTGGTAAGTGTGCTAATTGTTTCAGTAACCTACATGACGATGCTGATTGTAATTTCATTCCGTACACTGACCAGGGTTTGATTCTTGGTGGGATTTTTCTCTGTCTCGTCCAGCCTGGTCGAGGGGCGTGCTCATCCTTCTCTGTTGTGATTGCCAGTGGCTGTGTCCTTGGTTATAAAGCAGCTGGCATGTGAGACTGACTCTTTGTGTCTGTCTATTGCCCAGATTTAAAATGTGTGCGGTTTTACTGCTTCACCCCGCCACTCTCTCTGAATGTGCTTATGTGCTGTCATGGTGAAAACTAGGATCGATGGCACCAGAGTTTGTTTGTGTTGTCCCACATCATTTCAGACAAGCTGTATGGTTACACCAGACAATGTGGTGTCTGCATTTTCTGCTTTTAAAAAAATATATCCTTGTGTATTAGTTCCAGTGTGTGGCTCACTTCTGACCTACCCATGTAAGTGTTCTAGTTTCGTTTTGTGTGAGCTGTATTTTCAAAAGTACGCCTGGAGTAAAATACATTTACATCTGTTATTACCAGGATGCAGGACAAAATCATAATATAAGACTAGGTAATAAATCTTGTAAAACTGTTGCAAAATTCAGATGATTGTTTCATCAGTAACAAATTAAAAATTAATATTTGGGGAAATCTGGAGACTGTTTTCTGGGGAAAGTTTTCTGCTTTTCCTTTCAGAATCTTTTCTCTTTCCATCTGCTGTCCAGGAGCACATACAATTTAATTGTTCTGTGTTGCTGTGAAATTAGGTCTCGTACGTTAAGCTGAGAACACAGGTGGAGATTGAAAACGGGATTGTCAGAAGAATATTTGGACTGGAGGAGCAAGATGCAGCAGGAGGCTGCAGACAATTTTATAGCAAGGAGCTTAAAATATGTGTTCTTCACCAAATATTTTGAGGGTGATAAAATCCAGGACGATGAGTTGGGCTGGGAGGAATCAGGGTTACGTATGAGTACATATGTGGAATGACTGTATCCCTTGGGAGACCTGGGCATATACAGGGTGATAATTTCTGAATAAACTTTGCAGAAATAGGGTTGAATGGTGTGAAGTTGGTGTATCTGGTTGAAGACACAGTTTAGTGGTGTACTGATTTGAATATGGTAAGGAACTTTTGAACCTTGACTAGATGAGCAGCTGGGCTTTTTAAGACATCTACTCTTCGGTTTTGTTTGTATATGACAAGGAGTATTCGGCATACTGTGCGGCAGAGTTACACGTACATAACGTATTGACATCTTACCTCTCATTTTATGTGTTGGTGTAATATGACTTGTAACTGTACCCCAGTAACTTACTGCATCACTGAAAGTTTCATGCATATAGGTTTTGATGTAAGATGTACTTTTACGATCAGAACTTGGCTAATAAATTTCAGAAGATAGTTGGTTACTGGATCTTTATGCTGTCATATTAATCTCTTGCATGCTGTTGACAGTTTACCGGTGTATGATATTGCTCTCGTATGTGCCACAGTTGTAGTGTAGCTCGGATTAGTTGAAAGAGATGCCGTATTTTCATACAGGACTTAGGATGGAATTTGTTAAAAACATACACCAGTAGCTGATCTGTATTTGTAACATTTCAGACTCGATGGTGTAATGCTGGTCCTGTTTCACATATGGTTTCTGTTTCCATGTTAAGTCTGGTGAGATGTATGGACCTGTACTATATTATTTGGGTTCATTAAGTAGTCACTTTGCCTTCAAAATCATGACAAAGTCTGAAAACAACGAAAATACAGCTTGCCTGTACAGTAGATGGTGCCATAGTGCCAAAACAGGGTTCCAGTTTCTCATGTTTGTTGAGATGTATGTATCGTCTACTCCCTGTTTTGATAGTAAGGTGAAAGTTTAGATTCTTCTTGAATTTTCTGATATTGCAGAACTTTCGTCCTTTGTATACGTTATATAAAACAACCCAAGGCTCGGTGCAAAGATTATGTAGAGAATGACGTAAGAAAGATGGACATTGTTACTTGGAGAGAGGTAGCTCAGGATAGGGGTGGATGGAGGAGAGCAACTAGGGAAGCGGTAGTCCTTCCTGGATAGTGGAACGACGGAAGAACACGAAGAATAAGATAACGTTATACAGTGTAAAGTGGGATAATGGGATAATTAATTATTACTTTAAACACTTGGTAGATAGTTATTATGGTCTGTTTTAACCTGTATTGTTCGGAAACAGGGAATTACAAACTCCCCAAAAGTATGGGGCTGGCGGCCATGTTTTACCTGAGTGGTGGTGGTTTTATTAGGGCCTGTTCAAAGCTGTTGCAAGCTGTGCATCTGCATGGGCCCCCCGAGAATGCGGATTGTGTTTCAGATTTGATGTTAAACCCATTTCATAATGTAAATTCGTGCATTACTCTGTCTTCATTTTCAGTAGAGGTCTGTGCTCAGATAGGGCCCCGGGGCGGAGCCGGGGGCCGGCGGAGGGGGGAAATTGTGCGGCCGCCCCAGGCAGCAGAGTCCAAGGGGCAGTAAAATGAATATTTTAAATGGAAAAATGGATTTTCTGCTGTCATGAAATATTGAATTCTTGAGGCAAATAAAAGAAATTAAGTAAGTAATTGTATTTTTGCAAAAGTCCGTAATTTGTGTCAGGGGGCGGCCATTGTTGTTACTGTCCCGGGCGGCAGAAGTCCTAGGAACCCGACTGATAGGGCCCCCAAAGTTATTTTTGCATTGTACCAAGTTGTTTGTATCTGATCCCGGGCATTATATACAGTGGAACCCGGTTATAACGACATCGGTTTACGCGACATCTTGTCTATAGCGTCAGATATTCTGTGCTACCAATCAATTCCTCACTGTTAACCGTAACTTTATACTCTTCGGTTAGACCAACGCTCGTTTATAACGACGCAAAATATTCTGTCTCTTTCATGACGTTATAACCGAATTCATCTGTAGTGTATATCAGAGTAGTGAAACAAGGAGCTCCAGGTAGAATTCATAAAAGTCTATTTTATTACTGTACTGACATTTGGTCATAAGAATCTTGTGCTGTTGGTGCGTAGGTGGTCATAAGATTGAATTCTGCTGGAATAGAACTACCGTTTCTTGAAATCGTAACTACGACGTGTTACTGCTAGTAGCCTGTATTGAGTTTATATAAGCGCCAGAACATGGCATGGTATTTTCTTGTTGTTTGCAGCGATAGGCATCGTGTTGTGATTAGTTGATGCATGAAATGCCAATGAACGCGACACCGATTGACATTAACCCCTTGCATACTGACACTGTCTTTTATAAGTATTAGATTAGATTGTACTTAGTACTGCAGTGTTGAATGTAAGTTTAAATATTAAGTTAACACACATACAGATGCAGTTATCAGGAGCGTAATCAAAGGAGACTGATACGGTGAAGTGCAGTGATAACTGGAATACTGCCGGCTGTGCATGTAAATCGTAGGCTGATAGTATGTGAACGGAAAATGTGGTGGTACATATATGAACACCTGTCGACTTTGTTCCTGTTACTGTATTAAATCGGTTTTAACTGGAGTAGCAACGTGCGGTCAAGGTAATACCAAAGCATATTGAGACAAAGGAGCTGGTTAATGCAGGTCCGTAGTGTTAATTACTTGTTTATATGTGCCTTCCGTAATTACAGATGCCAGTGTGTGTGCGCGCGTGGGCGCTGTTACGCTGGCAGGGGTCGCGGACCTCAGGAAAACCGTAGAATAACGTAGTACGTAGGACATGTATTTTACATTGTTCAGAAACGGCTCATTCTGTGTGGTACGAAACTAAAAAGGAGAGAAAAGAGGGGGGAGAGGAATTAGGACAGGCCGGACAAATCGAACGCGTGGGAAAGGAATACGGGAGAAAAGGAAGGAAATGAAAGTACGAAGGGGGTAAAGGTAAGGGACATACGGATGAGGGATGAATAGTATGTGAAAAATAAGTTTTACACGAGGGATTAAACTGGCACATGCGCTTAAATGTCGGTTTCAGTTTTGGATTGCGGAGGCAATTTATTGCCAAATTATTAATGCTGTTGTTTTATGAATGGGAGGCAGATTGGTTTGGTTTATATATCGCAGATTTTAGTAGACCCAACGGAAGGCTGATTCCTGTAGACCCTGTCTGTCGCCCGTAGTGTCTCTTGACTGCGTGAGGAAGTATGAGAACATTGCAGTATACCATGGAAATGCAGGATCAGGTGAGACGAGATCTAGTAGTGATTGGTTTCTTTTGGAAACACAGCTTAGGTGTCTGCACTTGCATAATGTTGGTATTTTAAACTCAAATATATTTTAAATGTTTTTGGACACTCTAATACCCTTAATGTTGCTACGTACCATATTTGGTATTTGGACTGCATCAAAAGCTTGTACACTCGCCTTGTCAGTAGGCTTTATTATTCAGCGCACGGATATCGATATGTACAAAATTTGTGTAAATGCATCAGCTATCATCAAATTAAAAACGTTTCACGCAGTATCGTATTTGAGTTTTAGGTAAAACTGGTTTTTAAAGTTATAAATTTATCACAGGTGTCTTACATTGCAGGTATTCAGGGTTTTAATTTGGATGCCTGCTTCTACTTTAGAAGTTTGCGTGTTACTTTAGGACAGTGCTTTTGAAGGAAGTGATTTGAGTGTATGGTGTCGAGGGTGTTACTGTTGAGATGACTGTTTGTCCCGTGCTGTGAGGACAGTGATATTGTATTACCACTTTGAAATACGTTCGTGATTATTTGTGCCGACTGATTTAACATTTAAGAACTCTGCATGTTATCTGCAAAATGTGTAAACTATAAGTCTACGTTACCCATTCTTTTGTATATGTGTACCGAAATTTGATCTGCTGCGCCAAGGGAGTAGCATAGCTTTGGGGGGGGGGGGTGTGGAAACAGGATAGGGGTAAAGTTGTCCCTGTCCACGCCATGAAGGTGTATAGGAGGAGTGGAGGCATTGCTCCACTCCTTAACTTGGGCGGTGGGTGGGGGGTGGGTGGTCGTCTTCACGCCTCGACCGCTTTACCCCCCGGGAAAGGACGCGGGTATCCACTGAACAGCAGGCTGGATGGGCCCCAGAACCGGTCCGGACGATTTGGTGAAGAGAAAACTCGGTTGCCCCTGCCGGGATCGTCCGGCCCGTAGCCTAGTCACTGTATTGACTACGCTGTCCTGGCTTACTTGAAAATAATACGAAGCCACGCGGAATGTTGACTTCCAAGTTCACTGTCAGGGTGGACCTTTCGTATGCCTCTTGTTTTGAGATGTAGACAGTTTTGTGTCTGTCATCCTCCCAGCATCTCTTGCATCTTACGTACCCTCTGCCACGTAGGTTTACGTTTCCATGGTATCTTCAAACACACGTCTTCATCGATTCTCTGTGCATGACCTTTCCGGCTTCTCCTGTAGGCAGACCCCTTCATTTTTGTTACCTACCGTAACCCTTTAAAGCACATACATAACCTACGTAGCTCCTGGTTTAGCGTTAATAAACCCTGCATTTTTCCCGCGTGTGTTCAGAACGATTCTCAGAACAACCAGTAATTGTTTTGTTAAACAGCAGGGAACAGTTGTTCTTTGTAATGTGGGCAACGTGTTTTCTGTGAACTAGAAACTGAGTTTTTTTAATTGTATGTGGACGATCTTACTGACTTCAAAGATTTAAGCATTTAAGTTATCTTCCGCATGTCTTTTTGCATAAATATTTATGTACAGATAAGATCACGTGTTTCACTGATTCACCCCATGCCTCTGTCATGTTTCTGTGTTGCGTCACTGGTTTAAGTCGCTTGTACTGTATATCATATAATTCAAGCGTGTGCGCCAGCACGTTATCCTGCAAAGTGTTTGTAAATGTTTCCGCGTGTACGTAATGTATCTGTTGCCACCCACAGATTTCCTAAGTAGGCCTATTTAAATTCGCGTTCGTTTAGGTGGTTCTGGCCCTGTTATTCAGCATGTCACCGTTTTTTTTATTTTTAACTGGTACCGTTATTCTTTCGTTAACACATTTAATATAACACTGTTGCATTTTTAATTTAAGTAAATAAGGATTTATGTCTTCAGGCTTTCACGGCGACAAAATTGTGTGAACTCTTCTGGGGCTGATAGCCGTGTCAATTGTTTAAAAACCTACGACGTTTCAGAGACACACTAAGTCTCCATCCTCAGGGAAAAGTGATTGCTTTTCCCTGAGGATGGAGACTGAGCGTGTCTCTGAAACGTCGGAGGTTTTTAAACAACTGACACGGCTGTCAGCCCGAGAAGAGTTAATACAAATGGGATTTCACTAATGACTTCAAAATTCGCCCCCCATTCAGTAATCTAAAATGCGTCTTTGATGATTACTCGGTCTGACAGAGACAGGGTTTAAGAAAGGATATTAGTTACTTAAGCAAATAAGTTAATGTGTACAGAGGCTGAGG
This sequence comes from Coptotermes formosanus, assembly GCA_013340265.1. Classification (NCBI taxonomy): domain Eukaryota; kingdom Metazoa; phylum Arthropoda; class Insecta; order Blattodea; family Rhinotermitidae; genus Coptotermes; species Coptotermes formosanus. Next base: position 467,873 of record BLKM01011323.1, on the reverse strand, counting down.
AGAGAAGCCATATAGATCAACCCATTCCACGTCTTCATCGACTTGTTACTCTTTCCCGTTCTTTGTATTTCTCCTTATTCCCCTCCAGCGGTCAGCCATTCTGTTGACACCTTCGTTACTGGTGATAAATACGTAATAGCCTTCGTTAGCACCACTCTTTAGACTGGTTAACGTAGACCAGAGGTGGCTGGAGGGAAATAGAGGCAGTAGGAAGGACATTGGAAACCACGAGCGTCTTCATCTCTACTTCCGTGCGACTTCTTTCCTTGATCTCGTGTAGTAAGTTAAAATAGTAATTTGGTTGGGAAACTATGCGATTAATACAGGGTATACACAAAAGAATGGTGCGGTTTCAAAAGTTAACAAGAAATTTATTTCTCACGTTACACGGGCACAACGTCGTACACCGTCAGCAGCGGCAAATGTACAAGTTTCTCATGCGCTACCAGCAGTTCGCTTCTCGTGCTTACTGCGGGGCCACGGGGCCAGTTTCCAAGATGGCGTCGCAGCAGGAGAAGGCGTTCTGTGTGCTCCGTTTTGAGGTGTCCAGATCTGCCACCCCGTTCGCCGGATCTAACACCATGCGATTTCTTTCTGTGGGGGTTCGTTAAAGACAGGTTTACGTACCACCATTGCCCATGTCCCTCAAGGAACTTCGTGATCGGATAACGCGTGCACTGCAGACCATTACAGCGGACATGCTACACCGAGTCTGTGATGAATTTGATTACCGTGTGGATGTGTGTCGTGTGACCAGGGTGCACACATTGAAGCATTGTGATTAACGCATGAGAAACTTGGACAGTTGCCGCTGCTGACGGTGTACGTTGTGCCCGTGTAAGGTGAGAAATAAATTTCTTGTTGACTTTCGAAACCGCACCATTCTTTTGTGCATACCCTGTATTTTTCTGCGTAAGGAGAGACGTACCTTAGATCATTTACATACCGAAAGAGGAAATGAAGGCTTAATTTGGCAAGTATTCTATGCGAAGAACGGGATTCTGTGCTTGTTCCTTGTAAAATATGTACGTAGGTAGGGAATTTTTTATACTAGGTCCATTTGCCCTCGTTGTGTTGTAACAATCATTTTACCTTTGTGTTTAATTACCTACATTTCTGAGGGGGGGGATTTTTTTTTTAGGACAGTGTAGCTTCATTGTTCTTAAGTCATGTGATGTATAACGATGATGACTTCTGCATTGCATGTTGTATAAACGATTGTTAAGGTCCTGCATTGCTCGTTTCTTTCGTTTTCTTTGTGCAGAATCTTACTGCTGTCTTAAAGCTGCGTACAGGGTGAGCCCGGAACATTGACGAATACGACACCGTGTTCGCAGTTACACGTGCTCTTGTCTGTATGCGACCTCAAGCCGACATCAGCGTCTAACGTTCGCCGTTTGTCATGAAAAGTACGAAGAAGTGCTAACGTTTCAGCGAACAGTTTACAATTGAATATGCAAGGTTATATGCGTCAAGTGTGGGCATGCGTGTACGCCGCTTGTTTGCGAATCTGTAAATGACAGGGTATAGACTACAGACTCTCCCCGATTTAACGCAATTTCAGGCTTTCGAAATTTTAAAAAAGTTAAAAAATTGAAATGATAACATTGTTGAAACGCGAAAGTGAAAACGTAACGAGAAGAAGGTGGTGGAAGAATACTGCTGGGCGAGAACATAGGCGACGGGGCGGTCATACTGTGGCCGATCAGTGTTCATTGTGTGGAGTTAGGTTTCAACAGGACTCCCGTGTATATACATACGTAGTTCACCATGTGTATGGTGAATTTCGACTTGCGCAAAATTTGACTAAGCAAAATATTTTACGACAAATAAAAGCGAAGAGACTTGGATGGTTTGGGCATATTCAAAGAAAGACGAACATCGAATGACTAGGAAGAGAACTAACTGCGCGCCAACATTATTAAACAGACCAAAGGGAAGACGTAAAGAGAGATGGCCGGATAGCGTACGGAAAGATTTGGAGGTTATGGGTGTACGGGATTGGAAAAAGAGTGTTTTAGACAGGAAAAAAAAAATTGCAAGAATTACTTGAGCAAGCCAAAACCCATCCAGGGTTGTAGAGCTTAAAAAGAAGAAGACGAAGAAGAAGAAGAAGAAGCGAAATTCGACTTGCGCTGGACCTTTTGGGACGTTGGTAGGCCCATATGGCGCCTTGTCGGTTGGTAAATAGCGTCGTTTCGGAAGAGTTTGCTGCCTGCCTTCATCTGGAGGGTCCAGGCAGTGCCAAGAATTCTTGGGTAGTTTAAGTGAGGTCACGACCGCTTCCACATACTTTTTTTTCTGAAGATTCAAGTCTTGTGGGATGCCACGCTGTGTCGTTGGTGAATAGTTCCAGGCGTTTGGGCGGATCGTAGTGCCGTCTTCAGGCCCAAGTCTTCTTGGACCTCTTCACCCTGAAGATGAAGGCACTGCGATCATTCGAAACGACGGTAACTCTTTACCCAACTACGCAGCTTGACATTCCAGACATCTCCGAAGACTTCAAATCTTTAGCCACACCGCTGTGAAGACTTTTAAATCCCGTAGCCCCTCGATGTGTTGCGATGCCGAATTGACTTCTGGAACTAAAAATATGGCGCGACTCTTGGACGAAAGGTGGACCTGTTAGCTTTTTTTTTTTGTAGGTTTTAGATAAGCAAACCTGATCGTCGTCACAAAGTTGAACACGGAGTGCGTTGGAGAGGCCACGATTTGCACGCATGCCATGAAGTATGAATGACGTTGACATACGCCGTTTTACGTAGGCTGTGATTGCCACGTTCCTTACTGCGCTAATCTCTGTCTTGAAAACGGAGACAGTATCGCACCTTTGTGACGAAAGTTCGCAAGTCAGAAGTGCTTAGTTCCCAGGTTATCGGGCAGATGTTCCGTTGCAGTTTCAAAGCCTTTACTAATGTGGATATACAGGCAAACCAACCTACCCAACACTGCCGAGTTCCGGCAAATGTTGAAGCTATTGTCTGTTTCGAGTTTTCACCTTAATTAGTTCCCTTTTTTGACTTGCGCCACTTTTCTCGCGAAGGTGCGATGTGTTGTCCGAAACGTTGGTAGTTACCATACTGCCAAGAATACGATAAACAGTTTCTCCTTACCGGCTCGGTTAGGTGTACCTTCACAATATCTCGTTTTTTCCAGTCATCAGCTTACATTTCGGTCTGGTAAAAGGGCCGCGCTGTTGCTGGCCTGATAACTGAAGATGTGGCGAAGTCCACATTTTAGGGATCGGTAGTGAGAAGTCACAGTTACAAGTACGTGAAATTATTGCGTTCATTGACATTAGAATCTCTTGTCTTCCAGTTTGCCATCTAAATACCTTAACATTAAAATATACAATGCCGTCATTTTATCCTTGGTTTTGTGAAAGCGTGAAATCTGGTCTCCCACATCAAGGGAGGAGGACACGGCCTTGCTGAGAGTGTTTGCTGAGTGCTGCAGAAGAGGGAGTTACAGGCTGATCCAAGTGGCCGCGCGGTCCAAGGCGTAGGTCTGCGGCCGAGCGCTTGCTGGGATCGTGGGTTCGAATCTCACCGGGGGCATGGATGTTTGTCTCTTGTGAGCGTTTGTGTTGTCAGGTAGAGGTCTCTGCGACGGGCCGATCCCTCGTCCAGAGGAGTCCTACCGACTGTGGTGTGTGTTTGGGTGTGATCAAGTGAAAATAAAAGCCCTCTACACCTGCTGTGAACAGGTAGGTAGAAGAGGGAAGGACTGCGAAACGAAACGAGGGAATTACAGAATGGAGAAGTTTAACAAAATGAGGGGCTCTGTAATTTGTACTGTTCACTAAATACTGCGATGATCGGATGAAGAAACATGAGATGGTTGGGGCATGTGGCGCGCATGGTAGATTGATATGTGAGCAAAGTGTTGGTCGGAAAACCTGAAGGGTAGAGTTCTTTTGATAGACCTAGGCGTAAATGTCAAGATAGTATTAAAACTGGTCTGGAAGAAACAGGATGTGTGGATGTGGGTTGGACTGATCTGTTTCAGGATAGAGTGCAGTTAGTGGCGAGCCCTTGCGATGGCGGTAATGGACATTCGTTTCCGTGATTTAAGGCTTCCGCGGCGATATTGATGAGATTTGCGCCGTTCTGGAATACTACGCAGCGTCGGGTGGCAATCTTTTACCGACGTTTCAGGACATCGTATCGGCCCCATTTTCAAGGGTCGAGGTGGGACCGATTGCTTGCCACGAAATGTCGGTAAAAGCTTACCACTGGACGCTGCCTAATATCGCAGAAGAACACAGATCTCAACCATCGGTTTCCTTAAATGGTGGGAAATTTTGGGAATACTTGAATGTCTGTTATTACTCATGGCTTCTGAAGACTCGATGGCGTGACTGAGTGAGTGAGTCAGTCGGTCAGTCAGTCAGTCAGTCAACGACTACACTGTTGGGACCAGTATTTTTACTAGAGGTGCTTTTAACACGGTTAGTTACAAAACCGTAGGGTTTAGCAAAACATGTCTTCCAGCTCGTGTGCTGCTGTAGTGCGTGCGAAGAGCTAATCTTGAAGTCCTGTATGGGGTCTTGTTGCGTGAGAGGCCCGGTATCTGGACATGCTGCGAGATAAGAGGGCAGGATGGTGTGCAGCTCTTCAGCCGTACTTGAGATTGCGTCGCTGCTTTGCGGAAGATATTTCGTCCGTGCATAATGGAGTTGAATGTCGGGCAGTGGTGAATCATACGACAATGTAATTTCATTTTGAAGTTGGAATAAACCTGTGCTTAAAACAGAGCACACAGTTGAGTTGATCCTTGCAATTATAGTTGTCTAAATGGCAGTGTGTTTTAATGTTAAAGAAACAAAATCACGGTACGTGAGTGTAAAGACGGTTTTATCAAATGGAATTGTAAATGACTTGCAAGCGTTCGTGTTCGTCAAAGTATCAGTAAGGGAAATGAAGCTATTGTTAGAAATAACTGATATTCTGTAACTGGCAGAAAACTTGTTTAATTTGAGGTGATCGGAAGTCAAGCTGTATCAGTTAACTTCAGGAAGAACTCTTCTGGCATAATAAACGAAGAGTGTATTCACGTGCAGCCTTGCATTATTAGTGGCTTCTTAAGGGTATTGAGATTGACGGCGAGTTAGAAATGTATGTTAAATGAATGAACATTCAATGTCAAGGGTAGTTTGAGCACCGCTATTAAACACAGTAAACGAAAATTGAAGATAAAATAATATTCACCAACTAATGCACCAAAATACATACAATCTTTATTCGTAAAAACCTCCTACATGTTTCGACCCTGGTGGGTCATCTTCAGGGAGAACAGTCTGTTACACTGTTGGATGCACTTATGCAGTTGAGTGGGAATGTGCCTGTGTGGACTGTACAAGGTACCTCACAACGGAGGATGAAAGCAAAGGCACATTCTCACTTAACTGCATAAGTGCATCCAACAGTGTAACAGACTGTTCTCCCTGAAGATGACCCAGCAGGGTCGAAACATGTAGGAGGTTTTTACGAATAAAGATTGTATGTATTTTGGTGCATTAGTTGGTGAATATTATTTTATATAATACAGTGCACGGACATGGAACACATTGAAAATTGAATACTGTGTAATATATACAGCGTGTATCTTGTCACAGTCTTCATTACGACTGAAAAACGCACTAGGTAAAATACATATAGGCCTCTATAATGTATATTAAATATCTCTTTAATACGCATTATATCAAAAACCCCTGTAATGTACATTGTGTATGTATTTTATCTATTGTATTTGTTGGTTATAATGAAGATTGCGGATCGAAAAGTGAATGTTATGTAAATTGTTTAGTATATATTTTGACGTCATTATGTAGCGTCACACTAAAAGGGATAAAATCTGATTTAATCTCAGGCTAGTTGAATGCAAAACATTTTCTTTTCGTTTTCGAGTGGGAGTGTGGGTACATTTGGGAGACCGAATGTTCCGTATTGAAGGCGGAAGTGTACGCATTTGGTCCGTTTTGTTTGTCTTTAAAACTGTGCGGTTTATGGGAAAACTGTGTTAGACATAAGGTATGTACATTCGCTTCGATAAATATCCTGCGAATAGGTGTAGCTGTACACCCAGAAATGAATGTAGGTCTTCATGTAAAGTGGAGGTTAAAAGTGTCCCATCCTAAGTGCTAACTGAAGTGGATGGAATTTGTTTTTCGTAGAATTCCCTCTTGTTAGATTACATAAAGCTCTGCAGTGATAACACGCAGATGTGCAGAGGGACGGGGACGATTCTAATAGGCACTCCGCAGGGATGTGAAGGTCCCTGAAGATTATTTTTCTCGCAGAGTGTACGTTTGCTTCGCATGGTTCTGAGAATCAATAACTGTTATTTTTGTAAACAACACTAACCGGTTTGTCTCTTTCGTCGTCTTTTCTGTGAGGTAGGAACAGAACGTTCCAAAAGAAAATCTTTTGGAAGACCTAGGCATAGATGGGAAGATAATATTAAAATGCCTCTTTACGAAATAAGTTGGGGGCGTGGACTGAATTGATGCGGCTTAGGTTAGGGACACTTGGCGGGCTTTTGTGAACCTGATAGTGAACCTTCAAGTTCCGTAAAATACGAAGAATTTCTTGACTAAGAAAACTCAGCGTCTGCAGAGAGACTGCTCCGTGATTTGGTTGGTTGGTTAGGATCAGAGCTAGTAACTAGGCGAACTTATGCTTCAGCGGGTTGAAAGGCACATATTTGGTGAAAGGTAATTTGTGTTTTTTGATTTTTCAAAGCTAATAGTAAATATGCCCATGTGCCATAGTCCATCGTAACCGCCTTTTCAAAACTGAAACCATTCATCTGGCTTAACACAGAGACGAACACTCGACCTTCCGCCTAATGACTATGCACCCCTGCGTAGAGTAGGGAAACTAATTAACGCCATGAAACGTAAACTTTAGAAACTAATATTGCCTAACTACTCAAACTTCCCGCCATTTAGTGGTATCAGAAGTGTCTTTACCGTATTTACAAGAGACCGTCGTAGGTTTCTCTCCCAAGCTATATTAATTTGGTCCACACCTTCCAGCGTATTTCCTTAAGATTCGTTTTAATATTAGTCTCCAATCTGCCTCTGGGTGTTTCAAATGATTCTGGTCTTCAGGTTTTCCGACCGGGACGTACGCATTTCTGTGTGTTGTCGTTCTAAGTCCATCTCCTGCTGTTTTTGATTTCATCATCCCAGTAATGTGTGGCGAAGGGGACAAAGAATCGGACTTACGTGAACATAATGCTGCATGCGTCTGATGTGTGTGTCTGTCCGCTCCCGGTTTCAGTTTTTGAACCACCTCACCGACGTTCACAAAATTTTGCATGGAAATTATTTCCACTGGAGGCCGCTCCTGCCCCACATTTCTGTTTCCCACGCCCACTAGTGACAACATGGCGGACGCTTGAACTTGTTAGGTGGGCGGTACATCAGTTCCGCTAGGTTTAGGATTGTGATACGTGTGGTTATGGATCTTAAGGTATTTGTAGTATGTCGAATAGCAAAATGCAGGCTGCATTAAATCTGTGTTTAGCTTTCAGCTTGATAGTGATAACGAATGAACCATTTGAAATAGTCACGTGAAATTTAGTGTTAGGTTAAGTAGTAAACATATCTCTACAACATGAATTAACTAATGCTTACAAGTTAACATATACAACATGGCGCCGGTGCGAAACTTCGAGTTTACCCAACAAATTCTACATTGACAGAACATGTAGCTGGGCCTAAGTAATATGTTCTTTGAGAAAGATAATGACGTTGATGCCGATGATAATGGTAGCAAGAACCGAAACGACGACAACGAACGAAGGAACGAACGAACGAACGAACAAACAAACAAACAAACAAACAAAAGCGAGATCTGCGCTCTTCTGGGGTGTTACGCAGCGTCGAATGGTAGTAGGTAAAGGATTACTACTCGACGCTGCGTGATACCCCAGAAGAGCACCGATCTCATCAACAGCGCGGTGGAAGCCAGAGATCACGGATAAACAAAAACGAGTTTAAAATTGTAAGCTGTAAGATTTTTGTTGTATCACAACTATGTGTTACGGCCACCGATACACGATTGCAACATGCCAGGACACGAGCAGAATTTGTCGTTGTGGGGTTACAAGTTTGCATTATCTAAGTACGTTGTTACCAGTACAAGGTTTGTAGGGGCACAGGTAAGTGCAGTAGAAAAGAAAGTAGTCCTTAACGATGCGAAATTTGAGGTTCTTGTAACAGTGACTACGAAAAATTTTGATATATGGCATGTGATGTTTTGTAGTCTGATATGAATTTACTGGCGTTTCGACGGAATCTACTACTCGCATCTTAATGGCAGACTAGGAAGCCGCGCAGGGTAAAACTGGGTAAGACACAGCGACAGGATTTACGAGACGTGGGTGCCTAGGCCTCCTGCAGGAAACGCTGACGGCCTGCTTGGGGTTCATTAACCTTTATCCTGCTAATGTGGAATATATGGTGAGCTGCTAATAATGCCAGCACCACTCGGCTACCAGCTGGGCCCTTAAGGGCCTAGTTGGTAGCCGAGTAAGTGTGTGCACACAGATATGACATAGGACGTCTTTCACGATTGATTCAGTGTTGAGACATTGTGCAGTGAGAGAGAGAGAGAGAGAGAGAGAGAGAGAGAGACAAAGCGGCTCCTTTCAGCGTTGCCAAATGTAGGTCACCAAATATTACACATTAGTGGTGCTGGCATTATTGGCAGCTCACCATATATTCCACATTAGCAGGATAAAGGTTAAAGTGGCGGATAAATTTTACCCACACAGACAGCTTTAACTCTTCCATCACCTCGTAGTGCAGGCACCAGTTACCGACGCAATCGATATCTGCTGAGAAATTTTGGCGGTGGAACATACGTGAAAACAGATTGTCAGATTGTCGTACCTCTTGTCTGTTTGCTTTATTCATTTCTGTTAACACACAAGAAATTATCTTGAGATTGTGATGGTTTGGAATCTGTGAGGAAATTGTTATTTGTGCCTATTGCAATCTGCTCTTGTTTCTTAGGCAATATGAATTTTCAACATTTTGAAGTAAGGGACCCATTATTTATGAAACTTAGCATATCAGACCAGTTCAGCGTCCTTCTTAGTTTCCTGCGATCTGTGTGATACCCACATGATGTGCCCGCGAGCTTGTGGTGCTGCCGACTCAACGCCGCTTAGGTGAGTGTCCTCAGATGATAAATGTGAATGGAACTTCCGAAAATATGCAGCTTGTGTTAAGGCCGTTTGGAAAGTGGATATGCAGTGCAGTTGTAATGTAGACTATGTACTTAAGCAGTAAGATCATCACAAAAATAAAGCAAAATAGGAACAGTGTCGAATTGAAATGTAACGGAAATACGTTCTTTTGGACGAGAAATATTTGTAATGTTGAAGCATGTGTGGGAATTAGTTTTGTAGCAGGCTGTGTGTATTTCACCTTACCGAATGCGACTTCATTATTTGAGTGTACATTAACTGATAAGCGAGTATCTCTTTTTAGCTGTTTAGCTTGAAATTTTGTAATTAAAATTTGTAGCAGATTTTGTACTTTTTGCTTTTGGTACGGTTACAAAACGTTTTGCCCTTATGTCATTAGCATGTTTTGAGTTCAATTTTATGTCGAAACGTCGAAATTAAGTATGGGCGTATACGAAACTAATGTGCAGCGTCTTGTTGGTTACGTCTGATTTCTTTTTATACGCTTAAAATTTGTCCTTCATAAGCCTGAGAACTCACAAGTCCCATGAATCGAAGTCCTTCACCGCTGTTTCCCGTCTAGTATACTTCCTTATCAATAGAATTACAAAATAATGAGGTCTGTTCAGCACAACACACGTTCAGTGTATTTCTATATTAAATAGATGCATTATGTATTAATATATTCGGTATATTGATATATCAAATATAAATATATCGAATGTGTGTTATGCTGAACAGACTTCATTATTTTGTAAATGTGTCGATAGTACGTGCACAACAGGATGGATCGTATTAAAAAAAAAGTACGTAACGTGTTTCTTCAGTACGATAGTCAGAGAGGGGAAAGGCGCGGTCTGCCTTATCGTCCATGTGACCTACGATTGCGGCCCTATGACAGTACGAACCTGATTACATTTGACTATTCGCGCGTGATTAAGCCCGTTCCAGTGTGTCAACAACGCATTGATTTGCAGATAATATTTGCATACATTTGTACCTGTGTCAAGCGTGCAACATTCTTCTGTTACAGGGTCTGTTGTACAATGCGCCGATGGCTCTGTGGTCGTTGTGTGACTTCCATATGGTAAGTTTCAAGTTATGCAATAAAACGTAAAAATAACAAGACGATGCAGTAACACAAACTGGGATCAGCGTGAGTGTGAAATGTGTCGTATGATGCCACATTTGGTTTGGCGTCGTATTGTTTTCTGAATTTTGGTAACGTATAGAAGTGGGTTGTTGTATGTATACGTTTTGAAGATCCACGTAAATTTAGTTGAAGCTCGACGACACTTTATTCAGCTCTGTCGAAACATGGCTAAGAGGACAGGTGGGTACGTTCAGAACGTTGGAGAATACTTCAGCACGTTTTGTGAATGCTTGTTTGTCTGTAACGTTCTAATTCGTTTACATTCGGGACCATTTGATCCTTAAAAGGCATAATATTGCCACTGCATTTCATGTATGGCTTCCAGACGGTACCATGTGTTTTCTGACGGCGTTTAACGGATGTTTTTAAGAACAATTCATGCGTTTGTTCCGTACGACACTTTTAACGTCTGTTTACTTGGTTTATAGTAAATGTACCCGTCTGAAATAAACTTTTGCGCTTGTGTCGTAAAATGCCTCGTGTCCTTGAATCCCAGTGGTTGGGTATGTAGACCAGTGCGGGCAGATTAAGTAGTGTTTATTATCTTTACAGTGTGCATACCGTTGTTAGTACTGGAAATACAAATGTAATGATTACCGTCTTCACAACTTATTTCTTAATTTATTAAAAATTAAATGGCAACATGTTTCGACCAACTAAGTGGTCATCATCAGGCCGTAGTAAAGACAAAAATGTAACAGGAAAATCTTCTGATTATTGAGATGTCAGTTCACAAATTGTAATAAGTTATAGTAAAGATTATACATATAATTAAAATAATATAAAATATAGATCACAGTATTTATGAGAATTGACGGACACTTAGTTGGTCGAAGCATGTTGCAATTTAATTTTTGATAAATAAGAAACAAGTTGACGCTGAGAAAACTAAGTACATGGGCATGTCTAGAAATCAGAATGCAGGACAAAATCACAGCATAAAGATAGATAATAAATTCTTTGAAAGGGTGGAAGAATTCAGGCATTTGGGAACAACCCTAACGAATCGAAGGTCCATTCATGAAGAAATTAAGAGCAGATTGAAGTCGGGGAATGCTTGCTGTCATTCGGTGCAGAATCTTTTGTCTTCCAGGTTGCTGTCCAAAAACACAAAGATGAGTGTATACAGAACTATAATTTTACCTGTGGTTGTGTATGGGTGTGAAACTTGATCTCTCACGCTGAGGGAGGAACAAAGACTGAGGGTGTTCGAGAATAGGGTGCTGAGGAGGATATTTGGGCCTAAGAGGGACGAGGTGACAGGGGAGTGGAGCGGACTACATAAAGAGGAACTTAATGATCTGTACTCATCACCAAATATTATTCGGGTAATCAAATCAAGAAGAATGAGATGGACGGGACATGTAGCACGTATGGGGGAAAGAGAGGTGCATACCGGATTTTGGTAGGGTGACTTGAAGGAAGGCGACCACGTGGGAGATCCAGGCGTAGATGGGAGGGAACTATTAAAATGGATATTCAAGAAGTGGGATGGGGGGGCATGGACTGGATTGAGGTGGCTCAGGATAGGGACAGGTGGCGGGCTCTTGTGAATGCGGTAATTACCCTCCGGGTTCCATAAAATGCGGGGAATTTCGTGATTAGCTGAGAAACTGTTAGCTTCTCAAGAAGGCCTTTGCTCCGTGGAGTTAGTTAGTTAGTTAGTTAGTTAGTTAGTTAGTTAGTTAGTTAGTTAGTTAGTTAGTTAGTTAGTTAAGAAATAAGTTGCGATGACGGTATTCA